>CM076570.1:218064471-218264529 GCA_034641835.2 Pinus albicaulis
GAATTGTGTCTTGGTTTTGTATGTTTGCAGGTTGAAAAGATGAAGGCTTGCTACCATTGTGCTATGGAGTCAGTGACAGGGATCTTAATGACAAAAGCTCTCCTTGTGGAAGCTGAGGCATGTAGATAATTAAATTAAAGTAGAATACACACATACAGGGTTTACTCAATATATAAATGTTCAAAGGAATTCAGCATGAGAAACATGAATTCTGAGTAATGAACATTAAGATACTGAACGCAAGACATTGAGAAAGATATCCAATAATTTAGTGCTTGAAAGGAAGTCAGAGCATGCAAAGCAAGAATTCTGAGTAATCAAACATTAAAATATTGATATAAAGTAATAAGATGCATAGTATTTTTTTCCTGAAAGTATCAAATGAATCTCAGGTGAAGGATGAAACCAATATCCACTCTCCATTACTGATCAAAAACCCTGTTTACAATAGTAGCAGCCAGTCATAACATATCCCAACCCTTTCTAACTCTAAAGCTATCTAATTTATAGAATGAGGACTCATAAAAATGATATTCCACCTTTCTAGCCTCGAATTCTCACCTCAAAGACCTATTTCAAACATGATTCCATCACTCGAAGACTTCCTAGGGATATTTCTGTTTTACAGAGTTTGAATACAAAAAGGACTCTTCTTTCATTAATAGTTCAACAAATAAATTTAATAACCCTTATCAATTGCAACCAACTAATTTTATGAGTGTAATAGAGTTTTGATGTGTCATTATGCCTTGTGGATGCTGGGCTGGACCTCCTCCAAGTCGAATTTTTACAATTTTTTCACAAATCTGGTTAGTGAAAATTCTGAAAATTAGGCTTCAAAGATGAGTTTATAATTTCCAAACCCTGATGGATTTGTAGAAACTGAGAGAGGTGTTTTTAGATGGACCTGTTCTAAAGAAAAACCTCTTTCAAATTTCCAAAATACGTTTTTATTTTGTCTAAAATCAAACTTGAAGTTGACTGGTACAACAGTCATGTACAGAAATTTTCGTAGCGTGTTTTAGTAGTGTGGAAAAAATGGCTTCTCCATCAATATTCTTGACTTCTTTGTTGTTCCAACATGTCAATCAGGTCATAACACCTTACCACCATGAAGCTCCCTCCTTGAATGATGCAAAAACAGACTTTAAAAGAAAAAATACACCTACAGGTTTTTTCATAGTGTTTTTTGGCCTTCAAGCCTGGAGCATGCTACGAAACTACCTGATAATGGAGAAAATTCTAAAATATTCCTTTTTCTTCCAAATTTCATCTGTAGGTCTGAAAATTGATATAGTTCAATATGATCATGCAAAATTTCCTCTTACCCTCTTCAGAAAACATCATTTTCACCTTTATCAAGTTTATTTATCACTAAAATGACTGTTTTTTCTGAAAACATAGGGTTTAGAGATTAGCTATTATATCCCTATCATTGATATATATTACAAAACTAAAGGAGGGTTCTGTAGGTAAATATTTATTGAAGAAAAACCTCTCTTATTGTTTTGAAACACATCACCAGCTATCCAGAATAGGCATTCTAAAAACATGTATAAAACATGAAAATTCTACATTCTGAAAATAGGGCTGAAAGACATACCTGTATCTCCCAATTTGTTTCACCTTTGAGAAATGTGAAAGAGGTTATTTTTATTTGATATGTTCTTGAAAATAACCTCTCTCAAGATCTTAAAATAACTCTTTTTTGTCCCAGAAACCACCCTTGAAGTTGATTTCTCAAAGTCAGAAAACAGAGAAATGCTTCATATTTGCTACGAAATTATTAGCCAGTTTCGTAGCATTTTCTACAGGGATTCTTGGCTAAAATGACATTTTTAGAGTTGTAATCTTGGGAAATTAAATATTTCAACAAATGATGACTGATGGAACATTATGTGACCTATATGGAGGTGTTTTTGAGATGAAATGAGGGTGGTCTTGAAACTTAGGATAGGTTAAATATGAAAAAATGAAATTTCCTGCCAAATTGAAAATGGTTTAAGGAGACCTTACCCTTTTTAGGAGTGAACTATATAACCATGTCAAGTAATGGCTCAAAAAATTATGAGTGATAACAGTTTCCTTATTCATTACATTGATGGTAACCTCAAGATCAATCAGAGTATTGGGGACTATGACACCATCTATGTGCATATCTACAACTGGAATACTAGGGTCTGGGTACTTTGGGAAGATCACCCTTCCCAACATTAAGTTGTAAATTTTTCCTACTAAATTTTGGTGGGGGTATCTTTCTTCTTTCTCCTAGGTTTCTTTAAGCACTTCTCCTTGATGATCCTATTGTAAATAGGTACATCCTTAATGGCCTAGAGAAGGGGTATTTTTACACACAAATTTTTTAGTTCTCCTAGAAGTTTGGTCTCCTCTAGGGTGTGCTGACTGGAGTGGATCAAGTGCTTAGGAAAAATAGGTTGTTAGATCTGAGCGTTAATTTCTTCATTTTCCTCCTCAACCTCTAAAAGTGGAGATGGAGGATGGTTGTCTGGGATTACTCTTCCCGACCTGAGATTAATCTCCCATATCTCCACAGCATAAGATAGAAAAGATGTCTCTCCACTGTAAACCTGTTGTGAATGTCTGTTGTTGTTGGCAAAAAAGGAGGTCTATGAGCAAGAACCAGGTTCAGGATAGAGGCCAACAAGGTTTTCACAGTAGTCTAGCACAACGCCGGCATTTTCACCCTACTCGAAGGAGCAGAGTGTCTCATCCGAGGCGTTTCGCGACCTTAGTAAGGTTAGGAAGCAGATAAGTATCAACCGATTATAACCATGAAGTACAACTAAAGGAACTTGAAATAGCAAAAAAATCTCTCTACTTTGTATAAGATATCACTCATTAAGTATATTCAGGATGCTAAATTAAAATTTAAAACAAGCCATACATTCACAATAAGAAATTGATTAACACTTAACTTAGAACATCAAACACAGCAGGAACCATATTTAATTATCATTATCAAATAGCTTACATCACTCCGCAGAGTCTATTAAAGGGTGGTACAGTACAACAGAGATCTAACAGAGCTATCCTATGGCTCTCTCACTCGGACCTCTGTCGAAATAACTCCCCTGTCTACGCTGGTTGATTGCCTATTTGTTATTCCGCCAATGTGACTATCAGTCTTTCCTCTTTTCCTGCTCCTTTTTTTTCTGCTTCTCCTTGATTACTAGGAGTTCTGCTAATTGTCTTTGTCTCTCATAATTGCCATCTGTGATGTTTTATGCAACTACCATGCCACCTATCTTCCAGCTATCCTCAACTGTGAAAATTCCCTGTCTACCATGATTGCACTCCACCACCTATTCTCCGTAACTCTAAACTTTTCCTTTTTTTTTAAAAATGCCCTGACAAGCCCCGACCACATGCTATTGACTCATCCCGAGTCAATATTTTCCTGCTTTTGGGGTTTCCATTGGTTTTTCTACTTCTGCGGCTGACTCTGTCTTCTTTGTTCCCTCAATTTCCATCTGTTGTATTGCCTCTGCTGTCTACTTGACTGGTTGCCTTAGCTCTCTGAGGACCTAATTTTTGGCAGCAGAATGCTCCATTATCCTCTGTACCTTGGTTTCCAGTACCTCTGCTTGGTTGTAGAGCTAGGTTATGCCAATGGGATCCGGGGCCTCTTTTATTTCTTGTGAAATCTGTTGAACCTGTGCTAAAATAGGCTGGGATTTCATAGTTAAAGAATTAGAGCATTCGTGTAAATGCTTCAGGTGGTTGTAAGCCTCTTTGACTATCATTCCCAGGGTTTCTTGCATTCTGGTTACCTGCTTCTGTTTCTCGGTAACATTCTCAGCATATATCACAATAGGATCTGGTAATTTTGGTCATGTTGCGAGCATTTGTTTGAGCTCTTGATTTTCCTTGCTGAGATTTGCACATGTTATTTTTAATCGGATAGACCGTTCGACCATGGAGCAGGTTGATATTTCCTCTGGCGTCTTGTCATACTGGGAAATTATTGTTGGCCAGAGATCCTTGAAGATCCTAGATACCTTTTCTAGTTGTTCATGTAGACTGTCCTTCTCCCCTTTTAGCTGATTGCACTCCTCAGTAAGTGCATTGATCTCTTGTTGTTTTTGCTCGAACCTCTATTTGAGGTCGTTATGCAGCCCTTCTGCCTGCTGTGTTGCTCGCTGAATGAAGTTGTATAGTTGTTTAGTTCCCCACATCCGCATACTCTCAGTGCCTGACATGTCATGGGTTGGCGGTATTTCTCTGAGTGGTTTCTTGTTTTCTATTGATCTCGCTAAGTGCTCTTGTGGTGATGTAGGTTGGTTCTATTGTGACAAATAACTTTCTAGGTTATTCATACTCGTGGTTGGTTGAATCTACTGTAGTATTAAATTGGCCTGCTGAAATATGTTCACCTCTTTTGGTGAGGGTGTTGTGTTTGCAGTAAAAAATCCTCCCTGAACTAATAGTTCCAGGAAAGTTCCCTACCCCACGAGAGGTTGGTTAACCTCGGGTACCATAGCCGTACTCGAGTTAACTTCTGCCTCGGTGTCCCGATTTGTCTTTTTTCTTACCTTTACTAGGTCTGAGATAGTTACTGAGGTGGATGGAGTGCAGGTGGATTTGTCCTTGGAAGTGAATGAAGTATATGGTGATGAATGGTGAGTGCGAGGTGAAGAGGTGTGAGTGTGGGGTGGAGATTATGTTCGAATATTCAAAACCGAGAATGGATTAAACACAGGTAGCTCGGAGGTGACCTGGGTGGAAACCTCTGGCTCTTATTGAATTATTACTCCCGTATCCATGGGTTGGGTTTGATATTCTTCGGTGAGGTCAACTATTTACCTAGGCACCATGATTCTTGCTTTCTTGGCCTTAGGGGTAGTTGTTGGTGGTTTAGGTGCCTTAGTCTTCCGGATTGGAATTACTATGGTTGTTCGGGTTGAATTAAACATGGTGGAAGGTAGGGCAGTGACGATAAGTGCAATCGTGGAGGGTGATGCAAAACTTGAAGACTGAAACTCTGAAAAAGAAGGAGACATAGGTGAAGTACTTGTGAGAGTTTTTATTACCTGATTGAAGCCCTTTACCCTCGTGTCCATCTCTTCTAGTAAAGGTGTTAGCTGCAGTCGAGAAACTATACTCGTTGTTTCGTCTGGTGTCTCCCATGGTAGTGCTCTCGGTAGCATGCCCTTGAATGAACAGTAATGTATTCCACTTCTGATCTCCATTCCAACTCCCGACCATGAAAAAACTTCGTGTGGAATGCCTTTTAGTCAACCTGAAACTTAACGGTCTCATTTTGAACGTGGTTTCGTCCACACAAGTGGGTCTGATACATTTTTGTTTGTGAGTGACCCTAAACCATATCTATGAGGAATACCTGTCCAACAGGTTCCTCGGAACCCTTTGCTGTCTCGCCACCACATCCACCATCTGCCTGTACCAAAATGCGAAAGCTTCTTCATTTACCTCCTTTGTGTTGGGATCTCCTGAGATTCTCCAGGGCGTAAACTTCATCGCCATTGGCTGGTCATTTGTGATTTTCGTGATCTATATTACCCCTGGGTGAGTCCATTCCCACATCACAAATTCCATTATGAGGTAGCCGTAAATGAACCTTGTGGCTCTTCTATAGTTATCTTCATAGGCTTCGAATAGTTTGTTCAGTAGAAATGTACACCAGTTCAACTGGTTTTCCTGGAGGCAGTGTTCCACAACTGAAATGGTGTCGAGGGTGCATTAGCCCTTGGTGTAGTGCCTCATCGTCTTACCTTCTATTAGGTAACAAGAAAATTTGACTACTGGACTGTTGATGAGGTCTATCTTTGCCCCCTTGCCTCCCCTTCTGGTCTCGTATTTCTTATAGTAATCACAGTCTCCTGCCTTCTTGGCTCTCTTAGACACGTTCTAGAATGTCGTGGAGACATCCTTCCCTTATGTTGATAATACCGTGAGCCTGTTGATGTCCTTTGCATATATCGGTATCTCTCGCCCTAGCCACAGTGATCCATTATAGAGTTTTCTCAGTAGGAATTTCGTACACTGCATTGTTGCTCCCATTGTTCCAAACACTGGGAGGTTCCTAAGGTTCAGTATTGTCGACCTCTGGATACCTCTAAACTCTGGATTCATTCTTGTTTCTTCCCCTCCTCCTTCTATACCATAATTCTCTATGTATACCTACCTCTTCATAGCTGGAAATTGGTATGAATCTGTGAAATTTGTGTCAATTAGTGATGCATTGTCATACTTTCCCATTAACGATTCCATCTTCTGAATTCTCTCATCGAGCTCAGGCTCGACGACTATTGTTTCTACCTTTGTCATATTCATCCTTCTTTTGTATACTTGAAGTGATATCCCTCATCTCTCTCTGTGAATTCCTACTACTGGAATACCTCTTTGAACTTCCTCTGATGAAATTTCACTTGTTGTTGTTGTTGTTGTTTCTTGTTCTAACTTGGAATTTTTCGACATTCTCGTTCTTTCTTCTTTCATGCAGGTTAAGTAATGTAACCAACACGAATGAGGTTGTTAAGACCCCATAACTGATTATTTTTTTTGTCTCCCCCACAGCTATAATTGTGTGATTAGTTACCGCGATGAGGTGTATTCTTACATTGTTGACTGTGTCCGTGATTTGGGTAGACGTGATGGGTAATGATTATGGATTAATATGAAAAATTTATTACGGTATGGTTAGTACTAATTATGGCAGTTAATTCTCAAATCTGGGTGATCCTATAGACTGACATCAGTATGATGGGCTATTATGATGGAATGATGTTTGACACACTTGGCTTTCTGACACGGATGACGCATTAGACACTACCCTCTCCCCGACCACAATCAGTTGCGATGTGGTCTCCGCATCGCAACAGGTATATTTTTCTCTGTGTTATTGTAATTGTTTTCTTTATTGTGATTCCTATTCTATTCTCTTCTCGGGTACGAGAGATTTATTGACTCAATCTATTTATATTCTACCCTACTGACTCCTCTCGGTTGCGAGAGTTATTTGAAAAGTAAATGATGAAACTTACTCGTGATAAGGCTTCTGACGTGCGCCATTCAACCATCCTTGTAATACTTGGTCATCTAGTTGTGCCAACCGGAATGCTCCTGAATCTTGAATTTCAATGACATGGTATGGTCCCATCCAGTGCATTTCAAGTTTTCCCGGGAACTTTTGAAATTTTCTGTCGTACAACAAAACTTTCCCTCCGATTGTGAACGTTTTATGTTTGATATGGTGGTCATGCCAAGCTTTCTATCTTTATTTTTGGACCATCTGATGGAATTTCGCCAAAAATTTATCTTCTTCAAGCTCTTTTAGCTCATCTAGGCGTTCCTTGATTGAGTCTTCCTCTGTCAGATGTATTTTTGAAGCGATTAATAGACTTGGTATGATAAATTCAGCAAGTACCACCGCTTCTCTCTCGTATACTAGCTGGAACGGAGTCTGATTGTGTAACATTTTTACATTTGTCATGTATGCCCATAATGTTGCTAGCATGCGCTCATCCCAGTCATCCCGATTGGCATTTCATATCTTGGTCAATCCTTTTTCTAAGATCTTATTAAATTCTTCAACGGTTCCATTTGCCTGAGGATGGTACGGACTTCTCTTATGATGTTGGACCATAAAATTATCTAACAAAGACTTGATTGTTGTATTTATGAAGTGTGTACCTTGATCACTGGTTAGACTTCTGGGGCAGCCAATCTGCTAATGATATTTTCAAAAATGAACTTTGTTGTTGTGTCTGTTGTGCAATCTTTCACTGGTTATGCCTTTTCCCATCTGGTAAGATAATCTATTACGGTAATTATGTACCTTGCATGTGAATGTCTTGCCATAGGTGTGATTGGTCCTATGAAATCAATGACCCATTTTTCAAATGGCTACAGTGTTCTTATAGGTTGAAGTGGCAGCTCATCTTAGTGTCATGGGCATCCCGTTCTCTGGCATACATCACATTTCTTTAAAAATGCTTTATTATCCTTGTGTATTGTGGGCCAGCATAATCATGCTTGTAATATCTTTCTTGCGGTGGGTTTCGTACCGACATGGCCCCCCACAACTCCACAATGACACTCCTACAATATATCCTCTCTTTCATGGTCCATGATACATCTCCGCAAGACTTGGTCTAACCTCATATTATACATTTGGCATGTTATCAGGTTATACTCAGACGCTTTTACTACCAAATGTCTTTAAGTCATTGTTTATTCGATCGAGCACTGTCCTGTTTCCAGATAAACTGCTATCTGTTCCAAATAGTCTGGGATGGCTTCTACTCTGAAGAGATCAACATCCGACAACTGATCATCTAGGATCCTCCATTCTCTCCATTTTCTAGCCTTGATAAATGGTCAGGACCCACATTTAACCTTCTTGGTTTCACTATCACTTCAAAGGTGAACTCTTGGAACAGTAGGAGCCATCTACAGATCCTTCCTTCAAGCACAGGCTTGTTGACCAGGTACTTCAATTATGATTGGTCTATGAATAATTTGAACGTACCTCCCAGTAGGTAATGGAAAAAATTCTAAATTGAATACACCATCGCAAGAGCTTATCATTCTGTTGTTGTGTAGTTCATTTCAGCTGTCGAAAACTTCCTGCATGCAAAATAGATTGGATGATTCACTAAAGTTTCTCTTGGCTGAGCCAACACTGCTCCTAAAGAAATGTTGAAGGCATCAATATGGACGTGGAACTATTTTTCCTAGTCATGATGAACTAATATGGGTGCACTTGCTAGCTTTCCTTTCAATGTATTGAGGGTAGTAGTACATTCGTTAGTCCAACTGAATTGCTCTAACTTCCGCAACAAATTTTCCAATGGTGTTGTTATCTTTGCATAATTGGAATGAATATTTTGTAGTACTCGGTATGCCTGAGTAGTGATCTTAACTGTTTCACAGTTTCTAGCACTTCTATGTTAATAACGACTGCTACTTTTTTTGGATCCACACAGACACCCTGTTTACAAACAACATGTCCTAGCAGCATCCCAAAAGGTACTACAAAGATGCATTTCTTGAGATTGAGTGAAAGTTGTAGTTTTCTACATCCGTCGAACATTATCCTCAGTAAGGTTGCATGATTTTTTATTAAGTTGTAAATTGTCCAATCATCCATATAAACCTCAAGGAACTTGTGGATATATTCCTGAAATGCTGCTATCACTATTCGTGAAAACACCGCTAGCGCATTCTTCAGTCCAAAGGGCATGACATGGTATGCGAACGATCCCCATTCAGTTGTAAAAGTGGTCTTCTTCTTGTCTTCTTCGGCTATTCTCACTTGATGATACCCTAAGAAACCATCTGTGAACGAATAGGCTTCATTTCCAACCACATTGTTAAGAACCTCATCACTAAATAGAGTGGTAAATGGATCATGTATGCATGCATTGTTGAGGTTTCTATAATCAAAACATACTGTAATCTTGGATTTTTCATTTTTTCTTTGTATGACAATGGAACTGACCCACTCTGCTTCCTCTACTGGAAAAATTAGTCCTGCTTTCAGTATTTTATCTATTTCTTCCTTGACTTTATCCTTTACCCTTGGATTTAGACGGTAAGGTCTATGCTTCACTGGTTTTGCGTTGGGCTTCAAGATTATGTGCATTTCCCCCATGTCCCCTTTTATTCCCTTTAGCTCCGCTACTGAGGATGGGAATAAGTCTTTGTATTCTTGTAAAAGGTCAAAGATCTCCTTAGTCATTTTTGTATCCCAGTAGTTGCCAATGGATGCTATTTGGGTTTATCTAGGGTTCCAATGTTCAATTTCTTGGTCCTCAAGGTTAGCAGATGTAGTGCCACTGTTGTTGGTTCTTCTTGTATATCCCGCTCTCCTTCTTTCTCTTCAAAATATAAGTGTCGGAGATTTTCTAGATCATCGTCATCCATTTCACTGTCTATTATTTTGCATGCTACTAATTTTTTGATAATCTACTCCGTGAGCGGTTTCTCTTTATCTTCTTGCATTTCTGGAAAAAATAGTACTCTTTTTATGGCTTGTAGTGCCTATGTAACTGGTTTTGTTTCTCCTTCAAAATAAAAACATTGCGTAAAATTTTCCGCAACCACTTTCCAAGTTCCAATTCCTCTCTTATTTTCTTTGGTTAAGTAATAGGTTTGTGGTATTATATCTAGTGAGTGTATAAAATTGTACATCCACAGATATTTTGGATACCCTGCTTTCTTCCAATGGTACTCACAATTTTGTAAATGCTCCATGGGGTCAGAATCCCCTTTGAACTTCTCAATGACTTGTGGTCCTCCATCTTCTTTGAATCTGGCTCTTAGTGCTATTGCAACATCTTCCCATCTCGGAAGTGTGTTGCGATGGTTGCTCCACCATCTCTCCGACGTGGATTGTAGGGCTACATCCATAAGAGGGACTCTATGCTCTATTACTACTTTTTCTTCTACTTTTTCAATAAATGTATTTACAGCATTCATATCAAATAGAGTTGGATATATTATTACCTCAGCTCCAATCCAGTTTATTCCTTGGATGTTAGCACATCTTCTTGTATTAGTCTCGTATCCCCCCTACTTCTAAACATCCCAAGCTATTTCCGACCCCAAGTCTGAACTCTGAACGCTTCTCCAGCTTATGGTGCCTCCCGTTTTTGGATTGATATAGTCTTATCTTTTCCCTATCGTCATCTTATAAAGATGATCGAGAAGTTGAGATTCCTCTCTGTTGTCAACAGTTTCTATACATTAGGGTCCCTGATATGGGTCAAGTGGCTGAGTGACTCTGACTTCCCTGTCTTCAAATATCATCAGTTCCTTTTTTAAGTCGACCACTGCATAGTTCTCAAAAGCCCAATCTATCCCCAACAATACAAGATAGGGATATTTATCCCCCATGATATCTATCACTCTGAAATCTGTGTATGTTTTCACTCCCGCAACATCAACCTCAACCTTTTCCAACCTTCCTATGGTCACAATGCGATACTGATTTTCCTTGTGGAGCTGTATTGGTGAGTATGTTAACGTTGGCCTCCCCAGTGCTTCCCATGTATTTCTTGGTAGAATGTTGACATCTGATCCTAGGTTGAGCATGGTGTCTTTGATTTGAAATCTCGCAACTTGAGTATTCACACAAAATTCCTTTCATGTTATTCTCTTATTTATTTTTATCCTCCTTATGTATCTTTGGGTCAAATCTCTTGACTCTTCCGGTTATGCGTTTTCCTGCACCACCATCTCTATATTTTGCTTTAGTTTTTCCAACATTGGTGCATTGGTTGCAATTTTTAAAAATACTCGGAACCATTCCTCAATCATTGTACTGTTATGGGTTTGCTTCTATTTTTCTACAGTCGGCTATGGAAGCTCATTGTCTTTGCTCCCCCTGATTTGGGAAAATGTCTCCACTCCCTCTTTAAAATATTACTTCTGCCTATCTGGTCTAAAAATGTGTTTTAGAGATGTTGGCTTGATCAGATTTATCGGATCTATATTCTGTGCATCCTCCCCTGTTCTCTTTCCTCCTTGGGTTACTATGGCTACATTTTGCATAGCCTGAGCCTCTATTATTCTTGGTTATGCATTCATCATATTCACTCCTCCCTATCTGGCTCTTTCCTCCCACCTCTTAATTAATTTTGGATAGTCTTTAGTTGCATGTGTATTGACTCTGCATTGAGAGCACCATGGTCTTCTAGGTAGTGCACATTCCATTGCTACATGTCCTTCTTGATAACAATTATAGCACCTTACAGGTCCTCTTCCTCCAGTTCTGCCTCCTCTCATTCCTCCTCCTCGTCCCCTTGGAGCCTCATTCACTCTATAATATGGTCAGTCCAATCATCCTACCAGTGCATCCAGGGCTCTACACTGCTCTGTATTATGTGTTGTGAAAGCGCAGAACTCACAATATGTATTGTTTGGAACGTTGGAGTACTTCTGCAAATTTGGGCAGAGTCGTGGAGGATGACCAATGCCTCTTCATATTTCTCAGTATTCAGTTGCGATCTGATTTTGTGAGTGGGGAACCTTGTAAAGTGGGGTTGCGGCTGGTATAATCCCTGAGTTTTTATCTGCGCAACTCCCCCAACTGGTGGAGTTCCTTGAGTCCCTGCTGCTAAAGCTCCTGCATTATGTCCCCACAACCTCGGGCATTCTATGGCTATGTGTCCCTCCATCAGATGATGGGTACACCACACACTGGGCCTTGCAGGTCATATTGGTTGAATGTCCTTCAATTTCTTTGTTAAAATGGCTATCGGATGTTGTAGCCCCAATATGGAAGGGTCTTGAGCTGCTACTCCTCCTCCAAATTCTTGCGGATACCCTGTCATAGCCTCTATCTTCATATCTTGCTCCAAGGAATCCTGTAAGGTATCAATATTTTTTTGTATCAGTGGAGTTCTCATCAACGGAAGAAGTGCTTTAGTAAACCAATCCTGCTAAGATTCGGATCGATTGGGTAACTCAGTTTCCCAATCGCATCCTTGAACCTTCTCATCAGGTCCCATGTCGTTTCACCTTCTCGATGTTTAATCTCCCACATCTCAGATAAACCTTCTTGATCTATCTGAGGTAACTTAAATTCTTTGACAAATTCTTTCTTTACATCATCTATCACAAGGTTTGGATGAGCTTCAGACCATTTAATGAACCAGTGAAGAGCTCTCTAGGGTTTCTGAATGAAGTCTATCACACTTTTGAATTTAGACCAAGGGATACAAGTGATTCAAAGCCATGACTCTATCAGCAATCAAAGAACTACTCTGAAAAAATAAAGTACATCTAGCTACTCTGCAATGGAAGAAATCTACAAATTAAGCTATGGCAAGAAATGGAAGAAAACTAGGCATCTTTCATGAAGTAAATTGTTGAATTGAAATTGCAGAAAGAAGACTAACATAATCACCCATTGCTAGGAAAAATGGATAAACACACTCTGTCTAATTCATTTTTTAACTACCATGCTCTTACTCATGCATCTACTCATGACCTAATTACGCTTGTAAATGCATTGTTTTGCACCAAGGAGGAGAAAGTGCTAAGGTGGTTTAGGAAGGTCTTGAACTCATGGGTGAAGGGTTGAAGGTGTTTGGGTGGTTTTGTCAGGTCTAGATGAGATGGACTATGGTTTTTGGGCTTAAGGAGAGGCCCACTGGTGATGTTTCAAGTGCTACTACAGGTTTCCTGTAGTGCTACAGGAAAGTTCTGAATTGCTACAGGAAACAGTCTGAGGGAAATATGAGGCCAAAAATGTTGGAGAAAAGCATAGGGGAGGTGGATTGAAGGTGTGTCTAGATGAATGGAGGGTGGCCAACCCCTTGTCCGAGATCATAACCTCTTTGTTAGGTCCCTATATTACTAGTATAGTCCCTTATTGTTGTTAGTGTAACCCCCTTATTGTTATTATTGTACCCTTGTAACTCATTTTATTTATTTATTACTTGTAAGGTTGACGAGTTAGGTGGGCAGAGGATTAAATTGTGGCCCAAACCTTGAGGCCTATGGCCCCATGAATACATGAAGAAAAGGAGGAGGTTTTGTAAATTGTATCATCCAAGAATTTTTCATTTATGTAATGTATTGGAGGTTGCCCCCTCGAAGAGGCTCATTTCTAAGGCATTGATATCTCTTTTCTTCTCTTTTTGGAGCTGGTTACACAACACTCTTGATAATCATGTCTTTCACTTTTAGGGTTTCTCACGGTGTAAAGCCGAAAAATTTGGAAAACAAGGTTGATGGTGATTTTGTTGGGTGTGTGTTATATTCTTTCCATGAATAGTCGCAAGCACCCTTGGAAAAAAAATTGGACCCTATTTTTGGTGGGTGGACCCACTTATAGTTTTGTGCATGGGTTTGCACATAGTTTTGGGGCATGATGGTTTTTGGCCCCTTGTATTTTGTAGATCTGGTCAAGGGAACTACGGTTATATTCTAATATAGGGATAATGGATTTGGGTTTATGAATGATTCAGCACGTATATATATGACTTTTAACACTAAAATGAATATAATGAAAAATCAAGCTCGTAGTCTCGATTTTGGATCCAAGGGAAAAATCTAAGTGTATATATGTTTTATGTTTTATGCTCTCGCTATTGTTTATTTTTGGTTTTTAAGAATCCGTTTGCAGACAATTTATGTACAGGGTTAAAACATACAGATTTGATGGAAAGAAGGTTGATGAAGGGTGATAAATGAATCTAAGGGTATTGGTGAAGTCCTCCTTTGTTGTGCTACTTGAATCTGCAAGAAAAATACATGTTCATGCAACAAAGATTGAAAACTTCATGATGAAGGAAGTGGAAAAGATGAGTTGAATTTGGAAAAACACCTACTTTAGCATTCAAAAAAAAATCTAACTCAGTATTTTAGACATGTTCATGACACTACATCAACCTAACTATTATTTCCAAGAAATCATAAAATAAAAATAAAATTTGGGCCTGTGGGGAAGGTCTTCCCTCCTCAAGCTCCAATGAAAGAGATGAGAGAGGGAGGCTTGACACACAACTTTCTGAGTTTATCAGTTATTCTACCAACATTTATGCAAGCTTAAATATAGAAAAAGAAAAATGGAAGAAAACTAAAAACAATGAATTGAAATGTAAGAAAACTAGCTAAAACTCATAAATCAAACTAGCTACAATGACATAAAAGTAAGCATGAATACACAAGATAGACTAAGGCCAATGGATTGGGCCCTAACCCACAAGCATATCCCTCTGAAACTAAATCGGTGAAGGACAATATGTATACTCATCTTATTGCAGAAAATATTCTCATTACATAATCATAAAAGTCTCAAAAATCTATTAAAAGAGCTAAGAGTCTATTAGCTTCTTTCAAAGTTTGAATCCTAATGAGCTCTTTCTCAACCCTATTTAACCTAGAGGGTAACTACCAATAGCTCCCTAAAAATTAGGTGTTGTGTCCACTTTAACTGCAAGAGAAGTGGGGCTTTGGTGCACTTGACCTCCCACTTGCTTGGAAACCTTTGATTTTGAGCTATTGGAGGGAATCTTGAGGATCCCTTGGCTACCTTTGGAAGTTAAGGAGGTGGTAAATCACCATAGAATATCTCCTTTCTGTCTACTCTGAGCTTTAATTTCAAAATATTCATCAAAATTGCAATACATTCATGATTATCCAGCATTTAACTCATCTTAGGCATTCAAAGTATGACAAGCCTCATGAATCACCATCTACACTAGCAACATAAGACCATAATGTTAGTATGAATCCTTTGTCGAAGTGTACGAAAAAAGACCACTTTAGCTACGCATAACTAATAGCCCTAAAATCAAAAGTGGCTGCCAATATCTTCAGATCTGCAGTTATTTGATCAAGAAAAGAGCTGCAAAAAACCAGATCTATGCATAGAAAGACATTAAGCAGTAAAAAGAAGGGTTTGCTCCATATATCCAATAGACAAGACAAGAACAATTTTTGAAAGAATTTTTGTATTGAGGGCACCTGGGAGGAAAACAAGAAGGCGTATCCAATTCTCCTCAATGGGATGGGTTCTTGGAAGTCCTCAGCACTTCAGATCTAGAATCTCTCTCTCTTGTTGGTGTAGAAAACCCAGACAAAAATAGAACTCAAAGGGAGCTCACACAGCAAATAATGTAGAAAAAAAATGTGACCAAGTGTATAGATCCAGAGTGATCTAATAGGCAACAAAAGGTGAAGAATGGTATGAAAAACCCTCCTATTTATAACAAAATATTGGGTCATTCTAGATCTTGGTGCATGATTAAAATAATGTTAACCAAATCTAGATCCACCTTTTATGGAATATTTTATTATATTTGTTGGAGGAAAAAGTATTTGACTTGGGTCAAATCCCTTTATTTGTTAATAATAAATAAATAAATGATTTATTTATCTTTTTAAGGAAGTGGTTGAAGGATAATCAAATATATAATGATTTATTTAATTATTTGTGGGTGATTTGGTCATATTTAACAAGGAATATTATCTAAATAAGATTTAAATAATTATTCCTAGAAAATAATAAGATAAATAAAGGTTTATCTAATTAATTTCTTTGTTTTTGAGTTAAACATGACTAGGAATAATAATTAAATTATGGTTTAATTAATTATTCCATGAGGAAAATTAAACAAAATAGGTTTGTTTAATATTTCCTTTTGGGGTTTCCTGTTTAGACCATAAACAACCTAATAAATGCAGTTTATTAAGTTATTTTACATAGTGAAAGCAATTTTACTTAGGGTAAAATTGGTCTTACATGGTGTACTTGGGTCCATCTAATGATAATAGGTTAGATGACCAAAAAATGGTGTAACAGATTTCCCCCCAGCGTGCGAGTGTTAGGAGAAAATCGTATGACTGAAGTACGTTGTAAGAACTCAATCACCAGACATCAAGAGGGAAGTCAGAGAGAGAAATGTGAGGTAGACTAAGGTGCTGAAGAACTAGACCCTGAGGAGACGAGACTTGCAGGTGCAACAAGTCTCTTTTTATGAGAGGGTACCTGTGCTAAAGGCGGCGGGGAAGGCATACCTATGCCCGCCGAGACAAAGTACAAAAGAATAGTGTGTCCAGTAAACAAGGGACCGAACCATAAAGTACAACCGGCATAAACATGAGCCAGATAATAATACAATGAGGAATCCCACATACATGTTGTGCCTGGGATAACAGCCAGGACTTATACAATAATATCTGAGTACATGAGATACAAATACAACCCAAATGCCCCCTATACACGGGGAAGGGCTCACAAGATCTGACTGATACATGCAAATAAAAGAGGTGCTGCAAGCGGCTAAGGCCGACATCATCAAATATATGGAGCTGCATCGAAGGCTGTACGAAAGAGGTCATCCGGGCATGTGGGGGGCTACCTGCAGGGCCACCCCCTCATGAGCATTGTGACATATCCTACCAAAAGAATAATCCAAGCGGTTGTTGCATCCATGAGCTCATAAAGCATGGATCTGTCCGTCTTGAAAGGAGCTGGTGACAATCCAAGTCAAGGGAAATGAAGATCCCTTTGCTACACGATCTAAGGCAACAAACAAAATGGAAGACGGAGACCAAGGTATCTGTCTCTGGCCACATCTTCACAAGGATGGAAAAAATTTGAAAATGGCCAACCGAAGAATCCGCCATAGTGAGAGTAATGAGAATCCTCAACTAAGGCACGAAAGAAAAATAATCGAACTACGGACAGACTAATACAGTGATGGTGGAGTGGGAGAGAATTTGAAGTAGCGAATGGACGGCACTCCCTTATTCAAACTATAAAGGGCATGAATCAATGTATCACCGACGACGGCGCAATATCATAGGATAAAGTGATGGGAGGCGAAGGCCATAATGTGCGACACAAGAAGAACAAACAATGAGGATAGGAGGAAGACACTCTCAGGGTACAAAGGGACTCGAGATAGGCCTCATAGATATCATGACTCAACTTGGATGCATAAACAAGGCGACTTCGATAGTGCGCAGTAAAAGGCCCAATGGGAATATGGAAACATGAGTACCAAGATGGTAACTCCTTGTGAAAATGTAACACGAACAAAGACAGAAATGCTTACAATGGTGCCAGTACAAAATAAATGAAAGTAGAAGAAATGTGATGTTGAAAAATGAAGACCCTTCTTGGAAAAAATGTGTCTGGTAAATATCCGTCACAAAAATGGCATGATGTTGGCCATCTAAAGAAAATAAAACATACATTCGAAAAAATGTAAAATATATTATTAAGTAGGGAGGTGCATTACGAGGATTCAGGGAAGGGGATTGCCTTCGAAATCCTCTAAGAGGTATTCCCCCTTACCGAGATCCTTACTGATGATGTAAGGGCCTAGCCATAATGAGTCGAACTTCCCATGACCAAGGACATCATGGGCCTGGTCATAAACTAGAACAAGGTCACCTTCGTGAAAAGTACGAGGCTGGACTTTTCTGTCATACTGAGCTTTGGTGCGTTTCTTGGCCGCTTCCATGGTTTGCAAGGCAAGACGACGGTCTTCGGAGGCGTGCTCAAGCATGATAAGTTGTTGTTCTAGAGGTTGGGTGTCAGGGAGAAGTTCAACGGCCAGATGCAGGGAAGGAATTTCACACTCAATCGGTAAGACTGCCTCCTCTCCAAAAACGAGGTGGAAAGGAGTAAACTCGGTGGCGGTTTTAACAGAGGTTCTATAGGCCCACAAGGTAGGGAAGAGCATAAGATGCCAATTGGTTTTGTGCTTATTCACCGTTCGTTGAAGCATAGTCTTGAGGATTTTCTTGACTGCTTCAACTTGGCCATTACCTTGGGGGTAATAGGAGGAGGAATATTGGTGCTCAAAACCCAATATTGAGGATAACTCACGCCATATATCATCTTCAAAATGTCGACCGTGGTAAGAGACCAGTTGTTTCGGAACCCCGAATCGAGCGATAACTTGGTTAAAGAAAAAGAGGGCTGCGGTAGCTGCGGTGTTGTTAAATGTTGGCATAGCCTCGGCCCATTTTGTGAAATAGTCGACCGCCACGATGATATATTTATGGTTACTGATGGATGGCGGGTGAAACTCCATAAAGTTGATGGCCCATTTACAAAAGGGACCAATTGAGACGACCGGATGGAGGGGAGCTGGGGGAGCTCGCGCCTTAGGGGCGAAATGTTGGCAATTGGAACAGTGTTTGACTGCTTCAATGCAATAACTGAAGAGGGAAGGCCAGAAATACCCAGTGCGCATGACTTTTTGGGCAGTAGCAAGACCAGAGAGGTGGCCACCGCAAGTGCCGCTATGGCAGGCATTGAGGACTTGTTCAGCTTCAGTGTGCGTGAGACAACGATGAAGGACAGTATCTATACCGCGACGATAGAGGTCGTCCCCGATAAGAAGGTAGCGAGGAGCCTGGTGTCGAATATGTCATCGAGCGTCACGATCAAGGTGAAGAGCGAACTTTTGGGTTCGCAAGTAAGTGAGGATATCGCCGTACCAAGGATCGTCCGAAGTAATGGCAAATAAGTGCTCATCAGGGAAATCATCACTAACTGGAGGATCTTGTGTTCCAGTAGGTAATTCAGAAATGAGTTTAGCAAGGGCTAAACCTTTCTTACTTTTTGGTGTGACAAATTCGAGGTCGAATTCTTGAAGGATGACGACCCAACGGGCGTACTTACCAGTGAGGATGCGGCGACTCAATAGGAAAGCCATGGGGTTGGAATTAGTCACAACCTTGGTGGAACGCATGAGGATGTAATGACAAAGTTTTTGGACAGAGAACACAACAACCAGCGCTAGTTTTTCTTCATGTGAGTAGGAAACAGGAGGCCCCACTAGGTTCTTACTGACGTAGTAGATCACATGCTTGATACCATTGTCATCTTCCTGGATAAGGACTCCAGCGACCGAATAGGTGGAAGCGAAGATGTACAGGATGAAGTCCCGATCAAAGTCGGGAGGGCGGATCAAGGGAGCGGATGTGAGAGCCTGCTTGAGGGCATCGAAAGAATCATGAGCATAGGTATCCCAAACAAATGGGATATTGGATCGGAGGAGTCTGAGGAACCCATGTGCGGTGGTGGCATAGTTAGGGACGAACTGACGAAGAAAATTAGCTTTGCTTTGGAGACTTTGGAGCTAGCGTAGGGTACGTGGAATGGGAAGTTCAAGAATGGCTTGAACTTTCAAAGGGTCAAGAGTGATACCATCCTTAGACACTATGAAGCCTAAGAGATGGCTGGCGGGAATGCAAAAGATGCATTTCAACGGGTTAAGGCGGATATTATACTTGTGACATCGGAGAAAGATGGTACGCATATCATGTAGGTGCTGCACCTGATGCTTAGAGTGCGCAGTGAGGTCGTCTAAATAAGCAAGGATAATATGAGCTAAGTCATGGAAAAAATAAGACATGGCCCGTTGAAAAGTGGCGCCGGCGTTTTTAAGGCCGAATGGCATGACCCGGTAAGAAAAATTCGCCCACGGACTGATGAACGTAGTTTTAAGTTGGTCAGCAGGACGGATAACGATTTGGTTGTATCCAGAGAAACCATCCATAAACGATAGAACCTCATGCCCCGCACACACATCAATGATTTGGTCAATAAATGGTGTGGGGAAGTTGTCTTTGGGACAAGCTTTGTTCAAGTCGCGAAAGTCCGTGCAGACACGGATGGTGCCTTGTTTCTCGAGGACGGGGACCGGGTTAGACACCCAAGTGGTGTATTCAATAGGATAAATGAAACCAGCCTGCTTGAGCTTATCGATTTCGGCTTTGATAGCATCACGTCTGGAAGGATTAATGGGTCTCAACTTTTTTCGGACTGGGTTGGCATCGGGCCACGTGTCGATATGATGCTCGACAATGGTGGGATCGAGCCCAGGCTTTTCAGAGTAGGACCAGGCGAAAATATCGCGGAATTATTTGAAAAGCTTAGTGTAAGCTTCGATTTCTTCCGGGGTGCATTGGGCGCCCAAGGTGATATATTCTTCGATTCCTGGTTTGACCGAAATGTCAATTTTAATGGTCGGAGAGATGTTGGCCATGTTTCCTTCTTCGAAAGCATCAGGTGCAGGGATGGGATTTTTGAACCAATCGACTGCATTGGGAATGAAGTCTTTGGTTTCCACAACATATTGGTCATGGGAATGCTATGGGAGGAAGTATGCGCGATGGTGCATATCATCCCACAGAAAGTCAGGGTTGGTCATGGCTTCCATAATGTCTTCATCGGACTGGAAGATGGGAAGACTGGAGGAAGAAGGATCACCTGATGATGTAGTGATGTGTGACTGGTCATCTTGTGGAGAAAGGCTCAGATGCGCAACGTCAACAGATCCAAGGTCGAATGAGGGGGAACCGAGAGTGTCTGCAGGTCGAAGGTTAGGTGAACTATCTCTCAAAGATGACGATAGGTACAAAATGGTGGTTGAAGGCTCCGTTGGTTCGATAGCGGGAGGAGGAATGTGAAGGGGAGTAGGAATATCCTCTGGTCCTATTGAAGTAGAACTCACAGACAAGTGAGAAGGTATCTTGTCGTGCGTAGCCTTGAATTGGCGGTACGTGTCTAAGGAGGAACGATACTCGTCAAGGTGGGGGCAGAGGTGGGTGTAACGGCCGTGGAAATCACACAAAGCACAAGGGTGATTTGTGTGCAAGGTTTTGAGTTTCGGGATAGAATCTGGGATAGTGACGTAGACTTCGGGGATATCAGAGTCAGGAAACGTCTCGTTGACTAGGATCTTGAGGTGCGGCAATTCAGGACACATATGGGTGGCGTGACCGAAAATATCGCACAAAGCACACTGGATAGCGTGCTTTGGCGGTCGAGGAGGGGTAGGGTTTGTCGGGGCGGCTTGGTCCTGATTGGTTGCCCCCTTAGAAGCTTTGTCTTTCTTTCCCGGGGTTGTCACCACAGGGGTAGGGTCATGGGGAGGTGCGGGGGGCCCGTAGGAAGCGAGGGGGACCGGTTGGACCGGTGTCAAAGCAAGGTAGGGTTTGGGGTGACCGAGTGGGGTAGCGGCTGGAGGGTCAATGTACCAGACGGGTATGCCCAGGGTCAGGTTAGGGAGAGAGAGGGTGGCCATGACGGGGACCGTATAGACTCCGGGAGGGGGAGCCAGGAAAGGTATCTAACCATAGGGATAATGACCAGGAGGGACGGCTCCGAGATGGTTAAGGCCTGGGGGAACCGATCTAGGGGGATAAAGGGGGTCAGGGACACCAGCTGTAGGAGAAGGGCCAGAAGGAGAAGGTCCGGCTGGCGGAGATAAAGGGCTAGGAGAAGGTTGCGGTGGGCGAGGTTGTGTCTGAGGTTGCTGACTAGCCGAGGCGGGTTGCTTAAGGGTAGCCTGAGACGATTGCATCATGCAAACATTCGATAAGCTGGGATCAGAGAGACCAGGAAAAGTTCCAAGCAGGGAGGAATCTTTGTAGACGCCGGGGGAGACACTGGTCAAGGAATCGATGGTTTGCTTATTGGCTACAGAAGAGATGGTCGTCTCAGGGGAGGTCTGAGACTTTGGCTCACGATAAGTCAACTGGTCAATGGTGACTATGTTTCCATTGTGAGGAAAAGACATCTTGCGAAAAACCGCAGAGGGGACAGCAGACATGGCATAGGTGTAGCTTCACCCCAATAGAATGTTGTAATATAGAGGGGCGTCGATGACTTCGATGTCAACGCAAACAGTCTTACCGGCGAGGGTGATAGGACAATTACAGAAAAGGCCGATGGGCTGGGAGGCGTGGTCGTCCCACGCTCGAAGGGTGATCGTGGAAGGGGCCAAGTCAAAAGATCCAAGTTGCTTCCAAACCAAAGCGGACATCACACAGGTGGATGCCCCCTCATCAATTATACACCGAGAAACGTTGGCATTCCAGATTTTGACTGGGATTTGGAAGGCGACGGAAGCAGGAAGAGGAGGATGTTCTGATTGATGGGCGTCGAAAACAATCATTTGGTCATCAGCAGGATCTACAGCGCCCACGGCAGATAGTAGAGCCTTCTTTTGGGAAGGGCACGATTGGAGGAGGTCCAATGTGGAAATGGCAGCAGGAGATTGCGCCAAATCATCTACTATGCTATATGAATGAGCAGCTCGACCAGAAGCAACATTTCGACGTAATGGTCCCTTAGGAATCTTGGTATGAACCTCAGCTTTGGGTTGAGGGATATGTAAGGGGCCACTGGATGTCGAAAGAGGCTCTGTAGAACCTGAAGAAGGAGGCTCGGGGGCAGACTGAGCGGGAGGCATGGGGTACTGGCGAGACTGAGTTTGAAGGTGAAGGTCGACGGGAGGGGAAGGATCAAAGTTCATCATGAGGATCTGGTAATCAGAGGAACCAAAAATGGAAGGTGGAGTGGTGACCTTTCTGTCAGGTGGTTGGGTAGCCACGAATCCTTGTTGAGGGAAAGGATCAGTAAACACAGCTGGTTGGGTAGTGGCCAAATTAGGAGGAGCATGAGGGGAGGCATGTTGTCCGCGCAATGTGGCTTGAGACTCCCACATCTGCCGCATCTGGGGTAAGAGGGAACAATCGTGGGTGTAATGACCATAAACACCACAACACGAACAAGGCTTATTTGTGCGAAGCGGCCTGTCCGGCTTGGGCTGAGTGCCCTGTTGCTGGTTACCAGTGTTAGGGTCAACACCTTGAGGAATGGGTCCATGAGTACCCGGGGCAGATTGGTTTGGATTGCCTCTTCGCCTTCTTTGAGAAGAAGGGGGATTAGTCGCGCCCTGCTGTGCAAATACTTTCCCTGGAGGGGGCTGTAGGTGCTGGTGCGGGTTTGGAGGATGCAAGGGAGATGGAAGCGCATATGCTAGAGGAGCTGGTGCACCAGGCTGCGGATAAGGGTAATGGTTAGGTTGGGCAACATTGAGGTAAGCAGAAGGTTGGGCAAAAGGAGGAGGCATGCCGTATCCTGGATACATGCTACCGGGAGGGGGAAGAGTGCTAGAGGTGCTGGCCCCTCCAGGAGGGAGACTATAGCCCATAGGAGGTTGAGCATATGGATGAGAAAGGGCTCCAACGATACCGTCGGCGGAATGAGATGCCCCCGGGGCGTTAGCGCCACCGGGCCTGGGGAGGTCAGGGAGGACGATATAAACATAACCAGACTGAGCATAGATCAGGTCATATTTCAAGGCTATTTGGAGGGCGGCTTCTTCGGTTTGAGGGAAATGGGAGGCGACATCTTTGCCAATGGGAGCTAAGAGGGAGCGAAGGAACCAGTCCATATAGATCCGATTTTTGAAGGGGGGAGCTCGACATAAGCTCCGTCTTCGTCACCATTCTTGGACATGAGCGGAAAGGCGGGTCGAAGAGGTTTGCTTGAAAGAGGTCAAAAGCTCCGTACCAGTATCGTAGCAGAGAGGGAGCTGGAAGTAAGATAAAAAGGCTTGGGCAATGGTCGCAAAGGTGGTAAGGGAAGAGGTGGCTTGGTCAACATACCATTTAGAAGCTTTTGCCGATAAGCGTGCGTTGGAACAACCGAAGATGGATGGAATCATCGGTAATGGAGTTGGAGGAACACCACATGTGGAAAGATCGGACATGGTTGGTTGGATCTTCTTCAGCAAGGCCTTCGAACTTAGGGATGTTGGAGGGGAGCTTGGTTGGCATAGCAGGCCAACCAACATCGTGGCGGATAGGGTCATTGATCAACTGATTGAAATCGGGGACGCTGAGGCCTGCGATGTACGGCAGCAAGGGTGTGGCTGAGGTAGTTCCTGTGGCGGTTCTGCTAGTAGTAGTTTCGGCATTAGGGCCGGGAGCACCGCTAGCGTTAGGCCCTGGACCAGACATAGTGAAGGTGACAGGGGGAGAACCAGAAGGAAAAGGAGAACCCAAAGAATCAGAAGAGGAGTCGGAGTGCGGACTCGGAGGAGGACTGGCTCGACGACGATGGGACGGAGCAGGTCGATCGACCGGAAACTGAGGGTGAAGGCCAAGAAGTCTCCGGGAAGTGCGCCTTGGGGGCGCAATGATGACAACACAAACACGGCACAAGGGGAAGAAGAATGACCACAAGGGCAAGGAGGTGCAGAATCAAGTGATTACAATGTCAAAACAAGGGCAGATAGGTGCAGTGTCAATTGATTTTAAAGTCTTTGCCTGGCGGTGTAAACCAGGCTCTTCTTTGCTTAGGGTGAGTGTGTGGCGTGCGTTAATTTTAATTTTTAAACCCTTTTCATTTTGAGAGCAAGAGAAAAAGTGTGCTGCGTAACTGAAAATAATGCTGCAAAAACAGTATATAATGCTGAAATAACAGAAAATTAATAGCTACTAGTGCATCGATTCAACCCAAAAAGGCGGGTCTCTCAAAACTAATCTAAAAGAGGGAAAAAATCTAGTCAAAACACACTAAAAAGAGGCCAATAGATCTAGGGTCGAAAGGAACAGGGATCTAAAGGAGAAAGCTGCTGAAAAGAGGTGCAGATCACAGTCAAGAGGCAGAGGCAAGGTGGCTGGAAAAAAGGGGGAAATCAGCAAAAAGAGGAAAGGACAGGGAGGAGGTCCTAAAGGGAGGTCCAAACAAAACAACAAGAGGTGATTTGAAAGGAAGAAAAGTTGATTTAAAGGGATCTGAGGAGGAGGTATCAGATCTGAAAAAGGGAAGGCTGAAACTCTGAAAAACAAACGACTGAAACAGCTAAAAACTCTTCCACAAAAAGTGGAGGGTATTGAAGCCCTAGGGGGCTAGGTTCCCACTTAGATGAGCAAAACAGATCAGAAACAGGTCTAAACGGGTGGAGGCAGAGGCTGGAAAACCCTGACAGAAGCTTCAGCAAAACCCAGAAAAATTGCAGAAAAACAGCTGAAAAATTGGTAGGTCGCAGGTTCTGACCTGTTTTCAGTGCAGGTCATAGAAAATTGGCTAAAAAGTGCGACCTGGAGGTACAGGTCGCAGGTTATGGGCTGAAAAGTGCGACCTGAAGCTCCAGGTGTCTCGGCGGCAGATTTTCAGAAAATTTGTCGTCTTAGTTGCGGCTGATGTCAGTCACCTGCGCAATAGGGCCAGAAACACGCGGAAGTTAGAAATTTTAATGTTTTAGGGTTTTATGTGAGAAAAACAACATAAAAATAGGAAAAACAAAAAGCTGAAAAGAAACCCTAGGGTCTGAAGTAGCTGGATATGCAGGAATATGAAAAACGACAGCGGTCGTAATTTAAAACCCATGTGGAGTCACCATTTGTTAGTATGAATCCTTTGTCGAAGTGTACGAAAAAAGACCACTTTAGCTACGCATAACTAATAGCCCTAACATCAAAAGTGGCTGCCAATATCTTTAGATCTGCAGTTAGTTGATCAAGAAAAGAGCTGCAAAAAACCAGATCTATGCATAGAAAGACATTAAGCAATAAAAAGAAGGGTTTGCTCCATATATCCAATAGACAAGACAAGAACAATTTTTGAAAGAATTTTTGTATTAAGGGCACCTGGGAGGAAAACAAGAAGGTGTATCCAATTCTCCTCAATGGGATGGGTTCTTGGAAGTCCTCAGCACTTCATATCTAGAATCTCTCTCTCTTGTTGGTGTAGAAAACCCAGACAAAGATAGAACTCAGAGGGAGCTCACACAACAAATAATGTAGAAAAATGTGACCAAGTGTATAGATCCAGAGTGATCTAATAGGCAACAAAAGGTGAAGAATGGTAGGAAAAACCCTCCTATTTATAACAAAAATATTGGGTCATTCTAGATCTTGGTGCATGATTAAAATAATGTTAACCAAATCTAGATCCACCTTTTATGGAATATTTTATTATATTTGTTTGAGGGAAAAAGTGTTTGACTTGGGTCAAATCCCTTTATTTGTTAATAATAAATAAATAAATGATTTATTTATCTTTTTAAGGAAGTGGTTGAAGGATAATCAAATAAATAATGATTTATTTAATTATTTGTGGGTGATTTGGTCATATTTAACAAGGAATATTATCTAAATAAGATTTAAATAATTATTCCTAGAAAAAAATAAGATAAATAAAGGTTTATCTAATTAATTTCTTTGTTTTTGGGTTAAACATGACTAGGAATAATAATTAAATTATGGTTTAATTAATTATTCCATGAGGAAAATAAAAAAAAATAGGTTTGTTTAATATTTCCTTTTGGGGTTTCCTGTTTAGACCATAAACAACCTAATAAATGTGGTTTATTAAGTTATTTTACATAGTGAAAGCAATTTTACTTCGGGTAAAATTGGTCTTACATGGTGTACTTGGGTCCATCTAATGTTAATAGGTTAGATGACCAAAAAATGGTGTAACAATCACCTTTATCTTATTCTCTGTCTAGTTTTCCACCAGAGCCTTAAATTATTTAAATCTGTAAAAGACTTTATATTTATTCCTCAAGAAATATATCCATGTATTCCTTGAGAAGTCATCTATGAATGAAACATAGTACACAGACTTACCTAGTGATGGAACGGACACAGGTCCAAACACATCACTGTGCACAAGCTCTAATATCTTGTTTACCTTCTTAGCACCAGAAGGAAAACTCACCCAATTCTGCTTCCCATTCAAAAAATGTTCACAGAAATCGAAATCCAGAGAGCTATTAGACATACCTTCTACCATACCATTTCCATGCAGTATCTGAATGCCCTTATCTCCAATATGTCCAAGCCTTTGATGCCATAGCATGGTCTTTTCACCAGAGACTGCTAGGATTTCTGCTCCACTTTCAGGAACCACAGAACTGTTGCACCCATCAATAAAAGTGTTTCCCTGAAGCTTGTACAGAGTTCCAATGTGAACTCGCATTAATACCAATGCTCCCGGAACTATCTTATAGGTATCTTTCTCGAACACTATTTTTACACCTGCATCATCCATCTTGCTTACAAAAATCAGATTTCTGGCTAATGAAGAAATGTGAAAAACAACAGGAAGTGTTCTAATCCTTCCACCTTGCAGCTTCAGCTTGAATTTTCCATGTCTGATGATTCTGGCCTTCCTATCATCACCTAAGAAGACATCACCACCATCATATTTCTCATACTCGCAAAACCACTCCCTATGGGGAGTGAAGTAAAAGGATGCACCTAAGTCAATCAACCATGACTCATGATCTACATGTGTATTTGAAGAAGAAGCCAAATTCACATCCCCACCTTCATCCAAGGTGGTTTTTTCCTCTACAGAAGGAGCATCATCAGATCCCTTTCCTTTCTTAGGAGCTTTAGATCTACAGTCTTTTTTGTAGTGCGCTTCCTTTCCGCATTTCCGGCATACCTTTACAAATTTTCCAGGAGATTTAGATCTCCCTCTAGATTTAGATCTCCCACTCAAAACCTTATTCTTGTTTCTTTTCTAGGACCTTCCTCATACAGATAAGGCATCTCCATTTTGACCCTCCATATTTCTTCATCTCATTTCCTCCGACAGCAAGGATGAGACAATGTCATCAGGTAGTTGTATTGCTATCTATTGCAATAACCAGACTGTCCCATGAATCTGGTAGAGAAAACAACAAACTGATGCACTTATATTCATCTGAGATTTTAATATCAACAGATGAAAACTAACTTACCATAGCATTGAGGGCATTCATATGCTCTGTCACCGAGTCTCCATCCTTCATCCTAAGGTTTAACATATTTTTCCGTAGGAACAATTTATTCACCAAAGACTTAGATTGGTACAAAGTCCCTAGCTTGTCCCACAAGGTCTTCGTCATAGCTTCCCTAGATACATTCAACAATACTGAATATGAGACACACAACCATATTGCACTCTTTTCCTTTCAATCTAGCTTCTTCCTATCTTCATCTGACATTGTCATTGGTTTAGTACCCGGATCTACCACGATCCACTGATATTTATCCACCAGCAGATCCTACATCTTGAGCTTCTACAACTCAAAACTCTGACCATTAAATTTCTTGATCTATCTTCCCGCCGCTCTCCATCTTCCTTCACTGCAAGAATCGATCCCGCAAATCTCCCACTGAACAAGGTCTACGTCAAGCCTGAGAGAAAAACCCCTCAGCAGCAGAGGCGTCACCTTGAAGCCAAAACTCCTCTGATACCAAATGTAGGTTTTAACCTTGTATAGAAATTATCTATGAACGAATCTTTAAAAAAGGAAATAAACAATAGCAAGAGCATAAAACATAAAACAAATAAACACAGAGATTTTTCCCTGGATCCCAAATCGGGACGACTAGCTTTATTTTTCATTATGTTCCTTTTAGTGTTACAATAGATATATATATACATGCCGAAGCATACATAAACCCCAATCCATTAACCCTAGATTAGAACATAACCGTAGTTCCCTTGGCTGGATCTACAAAATACCAGGGGCCGAAAACCATCATGCCCCAAAACCATGTGCAAACCCATGCACAAAACCATGGGCAGGTCCACCCACCAGAATATAAGGACCCAAAAAAAAATTATGGGGTGCTTCCCCGAACCCCTACAGTGTACATTGTGCCTAGTGAAATGTACAGGGGGGGCTATCGCCCCCCCAGTTACCCCCCCGTGCGTGACTAGTCATTGAAATAATATAACACAAACCAACAAAATGTATCTTTTTTTCTATTTTGAGGAGAGTTTGTTAACCTCCCTCATCATTATGTTTTAGCTAATGAATTTATGTGAACTGTTCCTACACTTTAGGATTCGACCCCTCAGTGAGGGTAAATGGTTTTTTGTTCTATATGTATCGATTTATTAGCCAGTTTGATGGTTGGACATCAGAAGGTGGAACTTGTAGCTTGTACTTCATCCTTTTATTTAGGAAATCAAAGGACTAGCTGCACCTATTATCCAAGAATTCTCATGTTTTGAGTATGTTATGTTGTATTTATTTGTTATAGTTTTATATAGATGATATACATGTTTCCCTTCCATATCTTCCTTCTTCAGTGATTTTCCTAAAAGTTTTATAAGCATATTTCTTTCATGAAATAATTTTTTTTGTTTGGGAATGTCATTTTATGTATTTTTCCTTCTTTTTTAATGAATTCATGGCACATTCTCATTAATATATTATATCTCTTTCAAACCCTACACTACATTGACAAAATCCTAAGCCCATCACAAAAGCATAGATATATTTATCTTCCATACCTCTTGTAGTTGTGACTTTGATACTCTAATCTAATTACATGATTTTCATCCCCGATCAAGCAGGAAAAACTCTAAATCCTTTCAAAACCCTAGAGCTGAGCTATCTAGCATAAAATCCACTCTTGCACTAGTCAGATCCTTGGTTGTGTTTTTCATAGAGAGAGCCCTCTCTGGTTTGGTAGGTCTAGTTATAAAACTAAAAGCTTGGTTTTAGGTTAACTCTGTTGATATTATTTCAGCCTTGGGACATTTTGGAGGCTAAAATTTATGGCATTGTTTCCAGGGAGCAAAGTGACAGATCTTCCGTGGGTGTATTAATATATTTTCATATAATTCTAGACTTGTGGGTGATAGGATAGTTTTCGAGAAGTCTGATTCAAGTTGCAGAGAACCAAAGTGTAGAAACAAGAATACACTGGCTCCTAAAAGGCAAACACAAACAAATCTAGATCCACATCCAGCGTCTCCCATTGAAGGTCTAAAAAGACTCATAAGAAAACAAAGACCTAAACATTCTGAGATTCAGTCAAGTTTATCTACTTTGGTAAGGTCTACATCTCTACCTTCAGAATTTCATTCACTTGAAGATATTCCTTTTTATCTAAATTCGAGTTATCATTGTTTAGATCCAAATAAGAGACATCTCTATCTGAAATTTTATTTTATTCTTTAAGGTTATATGAAGTAATATCTCTATTTGAATTTGTATTCAACTCTTTAAATACTGAAACTTGTTTATCATCCCTAGAATCCAATTCAGAAGTAGATTTTGGTAGGAAGATTTTGAGTCAATTTGACAAGATTAAAAAACTAGAAAACCATCTTCAATATACCTCTGAGAAGGCTTTCATACAATATATGCAAGAGCTCTTATCCTTTGATCCTCTTTCAAATTCATCTATTCATACCATTGTTTCTTCATCATTCACACTTCCTCCTACACAACTACCTCTCATACCAACCCTTACTGTTGTGACTACAATCTTACCTCATAGGAAAGATATGGCTATATTTTCTCCATTTGTTTTCCAGGAAAACTCACTGATTTGCCTCATAAATATGGACAAAGGATACCTATTTTTGATGGAACCACTGAAGTTTCAGTGAGGCAACACATTAACAAGATCACATATTTCATAGATTTAGAAGAAGTATAAAATGATGATGCGAAGATCAGAATTATTACTCAAAGTTTCTCATGAGAAGTGAAAAAATGGTTTAGAGCTTTGGCAGCTGGTTCAGTGCCGAATTCACAATAGTTGGCATACCTTTTCCTTCCTAAGTGGGAGGAAAAGAGAAATCCACTTGAGATATTGGTCGAGTATAACTCATTTAAGACAACCTAATGAATCAATTCAAAATTATACTACCCGCTTGAATAAGGTGTACAATTACATTCTTGTCAATATCAAACCTCCACCTGATTTGGCCTTGTTTCACTATCCAGATGCCTTTGACCCTGATATGGCATATCATCTTAGAGAAAGAACCATACCTCATTTGAGGAGATGCAGAAAAATGCAGTCAACATTGAAGGCAATATATTGATCAAGAAATCAAAAAGAAAAGTTGAAAAGAGAGTCACAATTAAGGAAGAACCATATAGTTCATCCAAAGTAAAGCTGGATAGTTTGATTAGAGTTGTGGAGAATATGGTATACATAATTTCCATTTAATAAATACAGCTAGACAATCAAGTTCGAAATCCAAATTTTCTAAGACTACAACAACAACCGCAGTTTAGGATTAAGTAGAGAGAACAGAGAGCTCCAAATCAGAAATCTAAACAACAAATCCACACTCCATTACAACAGAAATATGCCCAAGCACCTGAAGATGAAGGTTAAATTGTTAAAGAAACCTTCTCGTTTCAAAATATCAGGGACCTATTTATCTTATAGAGGATGATGAGTATATCGAACAAACATATGTGCCATATGACCATGAACTTGTACTTGAAAATGATTATGGGTTGGCACTCCAATGATCTCAGCTAAATGATGAAGACTATTAAAGGGGGTATCTAAATTCTCTCAACTCAGTGCAGAGACAGTACAGTTTTAGAAACCAAGATGTTCATATTACTTCTACTCAAAAGAGGACAAATCAACAAAAATATGCTTAGCCCACACTACAAGAAAAAAGGACATCGGTGAAGGTTGAAAAATGTCACCATAAGCTCATTGGTGATGGTAAAAAGATCCCCTGTCACAAAAAACAGAACGTCACCAAAGGTGGCACCACCAAAAGTATAGGTGTTGTGGTGAAATTCAACATCCGTCACCAATAATGCTTTATAATGACGGATAACGACCATCACCATTTCATAAAAGAAATGGTAACATACCTTAGCTTCCATGACCAAAAAATTGAATGTCACCAAAGGTGGCATCACCAAAAGTATAGTGTTGTGGTGACATTCAAGGTCTGTCATGAATAATGATTATAATGACCGATAGTGACCATCACCATTTCATGTGAATAACAACAATTTATTGTGATGGACCTTCCTTGGCCATCACTATTGATGCATATATATGGCAATGTTTGTTGACCGTCACCATTTCAAATGAGAAATAATGATTTATGGTGATGGAAATTTCATGGTCACAACTATTGATGCATTTATATGGCGGAATTCGTTGACCATCACCATTTCATATTTTAGTGAGGGTAAAAAAATTTCACCGTAAGCTCATTGGTGATGGTCAAAAGATCCTTTTTCACCAAAAGCTAATCTTGGTAATTCCATATGAATATCAAGGGACAATGGAATCGAAACACCAACCTCTTGCTTGTAATGCAGGTGCTCTTCTATTGAGCTAGCACCCTTTAAAAAATTAGACTTTAAACTAGCAATTGCCCCTAAACGTGCAAAGATACACTGAAGGAATAGAAGATTTGGGAAGATCAAAAGTTGATAGATACAATATGTTCAATACAAATAATAAAAATACAATAAGAATAAATATGATATTCAATATACATAATTAAAATACAATAACTCAATTTCTTAACTTCCTCTATGATACCTAATATTTGCCAAAACTATTCATGATTAAATACTTAATATTTACCAAAACTATTGATGATTAAATACGTTTATAATGTCGGAATGAAAATTTTTCTATTACAATTTTGTTTTCCTATCATGTCATGATTTAATACAGAGAATGGTTAAATACATCTTGTTGGGATTTAATATGAGTGGCTAAAAACACGTTGTAAATTTTAGAAATGAACATTTGGATGTTCCAATAAAATTTTAAGACGGTTAGAGGCCATAATTAAACCTGTACGAAATAACCATTTATGAAAACATGATAATGAGACTCTCAGCCTAATGACCACTAAAATCATCTTGATTGCAACCTATATTACATTGAAAGCTTTAGTCTTATGGTTTACAATTAAATTCTTGTGCCCAAGGAAAGTAAAGTAAGAGGTATCAATAATAAGATGTTAACATGATATATGATGATGATAATGGTATTGATTTAGGTTTTCCTTATGGTGTTTAATAGGGATAAAACTCTATGCCTTAGCCATCAGACCACAATTATTAACTTGGAGGGAAGATTTATCAAAAACACAACACAAGCCCATGACTAGGTATACAGATGCACCCTCTAACCATTGGACTCTCGTGGAGAATGATGCCCAAAGAGTTATGAAGGAAAGCTTATATTTTTGGTATTAGTATTAGGTTAGATTCAGAAGGTTATACATGAAAAAACCTAAACAAACTTAGAAACTACAAAGTGGAAGTAAATATGGAGGCCCTATAAAGATGAAAATTCCAGGCCAGATACAATTACTACCATGCCTATACAATGCAAATTGTGGTTTCCATGTACTAGTGAAGAGACTATTTTTCATCCTTAGCAGTTTCCTTGGCCCTGTGCTTGGTATCGGCTTCATGCAGAAAATGTACGACTCTCTTCATTGTTGGTCTGTTGATGGGTAAAGTTCTTATGTAGAGGAGTCCTACTTTCAAAACCATGTCCATTTCATCCTTGAACTAATCCACAAGCTCAAGATACAATGCTCCAAGAAATTCATTATGTTTCCTTATTTTATTACACACCCACTTCACGAGATCTTCATTCTCTCCAAATTCTCGATCTATTGGTTGTATTCCCATCACCAGTTCCAAGATCACCACTCCAAAACTATAGATGTCACTTTTTTCGGTCACTATGGGTGTGTAGGCATATTCTTTACAATGACAAACATAATCTTATCAAAACCTTCAATTTCACCCACGATACAAAAAGCACCGCAAAATTCATAGATAATAGGATTTCTGAATCAACCTACAACTCAATAAATAACAAAATCAAATTCATGTAGATTATAAACTGAATTTATTCTAAATTTCCTTATATGTGTTGCTAACATATGAGGAATAACATACTAGCGAGTCATGATGAATTTTGGGTTGAAGCTAAGTACATTGTTTAGGATACACTGACTCTAACAATCCTCCCACATATGAACAGTTCTAGAAAGGCCCTGAGCTAAAATTGAACTAAATTTTTGATAAGAAAATATCTTTGGAGGGAAAATTTTGAATGCCTTTTATAGAACCTGAATTTTTATTTCATCACCGAGGATGTTCTTAAATGTTATCATTTGTATATATGGAAGATCATTTGGGTCATATCTCTCATGAGGATGTTCACCATAAAGTCATGTAAATATAATACCAACGCTTTCATTCTTCATTGTAACATTGGATATGTATACATCCTTCACATAGCCATCCCTGCCTGGGGCTATTTTTATCCTTAGGCCTCTCCTTGGGTTGAAAATAAGATGATTTTGAGCATGTACACATTTGATGTCACTAGACATTTCACTACCCAAAGCAAGACCAAAACTTTAATGTGTTTGTCCAGTCACCCAACATATATCAATATTGGATCTAGGGTGCCCATAAGTAATAACATACTCATCCCAACCACCTTTTATGGAAATTAAATCATTGCCAAAACTAATGTAATAGTCCTCTATCCACACATCAGAGCTCGAATATGAATGCATGTCTAATAATTAGTTATAAAACAAGGGATTATCTAGAACTATATGTAAACAATGCAATAGTAAAAGAGTTTTAATCATTTTTGCGAGAAAACTACCATAAGGTCTGGGTTTAGGGACCTAACAGAGAATAAGGCATACAATCACAAGAAGAAATCAAATTAAAATTCCTAATTCCTAAACTAGTAAACTAGGGATAGGTGACCTTACCCGTATGTCCTATGTTTGAGGTCGTTCCTTCACGATGCAAACCCTCCACTTCTCCCCGTGCTTCAAGACCTGCAAATTATTCAAGACAAAGCACATAGAACAGTTTTACAACATATATATATCCTAAATTTTAGTATCTTAGATCATATAAACTCATAAAATTTAACATGAAATAATTATTACAAGATCATTAACATGTATATGAATCATATAACACCATGACATAAGGAACGAGACATAGCTTATTTTATTGATGTATGTAAAAATAAAGTGGATATATCACTTGAAATCAACCACGGCTCCAAGGGAAACCGTCCTCTAGATCCGTCTAGCCCAAGCGTCAACAATCTTCTTTCATAAAAGTTGTACAAAGGATGTCACATAAAGGAGGTGAACATCACTAGGAAATAAGCATTTCCTGAACCTGGGAAGCACAGGAGGCACAATGATAATTAGACTTGATCTGGGCTATAACAAGCTATAGTATCAATAACATTCTCTTCCCTCCCTTATGCCTTCCCAATGAGGTGTATTTATACTTCATCAAATCCATTTTTCAGTTGTGAAATATTTTTTCCATGGGCTGGTGTAGGTGGTTTTTAGGTAAAACCTATAAACCCCACCCAATTAGTAGGGAGATTATATATTTTTTAATAATTTAAATTGTATACGTGGGTTATATGTGACTAAACCAGCGTCTACATGCGTATAAGACAGGGTAGAGTCACATATGGAATTCAAAATAATGTTTTTTAAGACGTTGACCAAGTCTAAATGGAAATGGTTTCACAAGGACAATACATAGATCATCAAGCATATAAAGGTGATAAATGACGCTATAATAGATGCCCCCTAATATATGAGGTTATAAGGGGTACATGATGGCCGAAATGTATTATGTGCATAACAAAGAATCTTGTGAGGACATGAGAGGACTTCACCATATTTTAGCCCGCCAAAAACAAGTGAAAGAAATAAAAAAGAAAGCTCATGTCTAAGGCGAGCATACCCATGCTAAGTGAAATAAAATCATGTCCCCATAACAAGTATGGAGCGGATCCAATATGTATACAAGTATAGCAGAAACTGTAAAGTACATAGTGAATCATCTGATCACTTCTCAGAAGAATATATCAAAATCATTTCCAAGTATCACATATAGAGGATTGATCAATGATGCTGAAAAGATTATTGATCACTGAAGTCACAAATGAATCTCCAAGTACCAAATCATAAGTGGTGGAAAAAATGGTATTGCACGCAACTTGGGTGCCAACATATAGAATTTTGTTGTGATGAACTACAACATATAAGGGTGGATAGTGTCACTGGAAGAACACTGAAGGAGTTGTCAAAGTGAACCATCAACATGTTGATGCAAACCTAAGGTATTCACCGATCAATATGGTACAATTCTACACAATGGGAATAAATGAGATGAAGTCGACCATGTGAGAAATCATTTGATTAACAGTAATTGATGTATACCATTAACAAACATGAGAATCTCATAGATAATGATGTTGCGAGTGAAGGTACCGTAGTACAATATAACAAGTGTGAATGAATTAGTTGAAGTCAAACACTTGAGATAATATACCAATCAGGATAAATTAATGTATTCTTACTGTCGATGGTGAAGGAATCTACCACTAATGACTGCAAACCCTAAGGTACTGACAAAAGGACTCTAAACCTTTTTCCCAGAGCAATGTGTCGGAGTTGATGGGAAAATATCTACTGGAAGGAAGGCATTAAGGCATCCCACATCAATCTTGCGTGAGTGTAGCTAGAGGCCAAAATTTGGAAGGAATCAGATGAAGAAAAGTGAAGTAACGAAACCAAAGAAATTTTCTAACATGCGCAAAATGTAGGTAGCACATGACAGAAACCCTTTGAACCAACCAATAATGAAAGCTGACAAAGAGATGAGAAATCCACCAATAGGGTCAAATGGAAACCAAGGAACTGCACAAATCCGAGGTGTGATAATGAAAGCTAAAGTCGAACACAAGGAAAATTGATCAGTCAAAGAATCATGGAGTTGATAAAATGATGAGCACAAGGTCACCTATCAATGATATAAATAGGGCCAGGGTGCGGCTCTAGATTTACTCTCAGAGAAATTTGTCGAAGTTGATAAGAGACAAAACCATTGGCAATAAGTCAATGGATACCTTCTCAAACCAGCACGAGAAAAGGACCAAATAGATGATGTGATAGAACAAGAATATGACAGACCAGCGATGGCCAACTGAAAAATGAGTCAAGAGACACTGCAGAAAGGCCTACTCAAGTTTACTTCCTTTTGAAAAAATCAGGACTTATTTTGACTATGGCAGCATATGATAAATTTGTATAAGTTTTTCATGCAGGAGACATGAACAAACCCTCCATTTGATTGGAAGAGATAAACAACCAGGGGAGTACTGACTCGATAAATTTTTTATAACTTCTCCTAATTCAAACTAAACCCATCCCAAAATGGAGAAAAGACTTATCCTTTTTGTGCTTTGTGCAAGGGCGACACAAGTGACCCTTAGATGCTATCAAATGTAGAAGTAATTCCGCGATCCTTCTCTTTTTGGGATTTATTTTTTTTGTCCTTTTCATATTGAAAACCTGAAAAAGAATAAAAGAATGCCTATACTACAATGGATAGAATGAGTGTCGATAAGAAAATGCACTAGTTCCTAGGACAGGAACAATCCTATACTAAATGCAAGGTGGCAAAATCGATAACTTACACTCAAAGGAATGTTCCATCCATGGGAAAAGGTGTTGAGTTGCTGAGACCGAGTGATTGCATGGCTGACTTTACTGAAATACAGGGTCAAAAGATGGCTTATACATGAGTCCAAGTGAATTTGGCTTAAGGCCAAGATATACAAATGGTCAATATGCAATGCAACAAAACAACTCAACAGAAAAATGGGAGCCTATAGGGTATAAAGGCATAAAAGATAGCGAATAAGAAGAAGAATGAAGCTTCATCGCATAAGTCATGGATGGACTAAAGAGGACCCTCGAGCCTACACAATTTGTAGCATGGGAGACATATGCTAGTGAGGATCTAACTAAGAATCCTATGTAAAGGATGGATTTACCAGCATATTATAATTTAAAAGTCTGCGAGTGATAATGGTTTAATAATCATAACATGATGGGGTCGACCCTATGGAAATATTTCAGTATAGAGGCTAGTATGCATAAGTGCAACGAAAAGTGAATTCCTTAACCTATATTCCAGTTCTGAACAAAATACTTGCCATGGAAGTTCAACAGTCATGGAATCGAAGCAGTGATGGAATCATCTTGAAATCATAGAATGGACCTGAAAACAACCTATCCTAGCACTTACAAGCTAAAAGGTCGTAAAGTCATGAACACATTCAAAAAGTAAACACAAAACTTTAAACAAGTAAATTGTGAAAAAAAATTGAATTTTGGGCATAAATAGGCCTTTTGTACTCCCATTTGGTCATTTGTGCCTTGAAGAATCGGTGAAAGAGATCTAGAGCGAAAAATCCCCAACTTCGAACGAGAGAAATTATTAGTTGAATTAGCCCAAATATTCCAAGTAATATTCTCAATCAACTTAGTAATCAATTTAATTGTCAATTGAAATAATTTTTGAGGAATTTCACCATAGAATTTATGTTTCTTTTGAAACCCTCTACATATATGCGGGTTCAAATTTTCGAACTCGCGTCTATACATGACTAAGCAGGAAGCAACTCACGTATTCACAGAGCGTAATTTTAAAATTAAATTCTAATGGATTTGTAATGAATTGATCCAGGATGACCATTAGATGGAGAGAGAGGGAGCATAACACAACTGACAATGAGGTCACGGAGGACCAATTATCCTTGGATATACTCCGGGGATGTAGATTTCTCATTTTTTTTAAGATGCCAAAAATGAAAATGGACACCAGGTTTCTCGGAATGCTTGTTAGTTATTGGGACCCAGAGGATGACTGTTTCATGATCAATAAAATGCCATTAAGGATCAAGATTGAAGGCATTTATTTCATAACCAGACTCTCTCAGAGAGGGGAACCACTAAATTTACAAGGCAAGCCCACATGAGGGGTAATTGTTGAAGATTATATTTGCATATACTCTGTTGAGGGTACTCGGAAGGTTGGGAAATAGATCCCAATTAAATATTTGCAATGGTTTCACATGAATATACTTCTTTTCACTATAGTCAGAATAGCCGTATCGACTTCCTTGCACCAAGCTTCACGAGGGAACATGAGTTTTCTAGTGGAATGCCTAAATACACTATATGATTGGTGCATAGCCTTGTTAACAAATTTGAAGAAACAATTAACCTCCATCCAGAAGAATAAAACAAAACACTTTGGTTATTGGACCATTTTATGTACATTATTCTTTGAGAGGATTCCAGGGCTTTGTCCCAAGATTATCTCTACTATCATCATCTCGCAAGATCCACAGATAGATAGATGGGACGATATGATGAAAGGATTGGGGGTGGCGAGGTCCCCAGGACTACCTGGGATGATAAGTTCTTCCTATGGTGTGGAGAACAAGTCATCACGGTAATATTATCCCTATGATGGCATGGATTTCAGGGGAGATGTTGATTTTCCCTTACCACCCGGTGCAGCATGGGAAGCGATTGGTAATATCGCACAACGATTTTGATTATATGATTTTTTTTTTTATTCTTAATAAAGATATGAAAATTAATAAAATATTTTTGATTGGAAAATTAACTTACAAATTTATGGATCATGTTACAGATTTTAGACCAATGAGACCCGAGGGCTTCCCGAGGCACAGGTGTCATGGAAGAGAAATTGAGGATGCCATAGAAGACCCTGGGAGAGTTCTCCATGCTATACAGAGGAACCTGGAGGGTTTGATCTGCCATGTCCCTATGGCTCTAGTGGAGGACCTTCACTAGGCTGTATAGAGATGTGTGGTTGGTGTACCACTAGATTGGGTGCAACTATTCCTCCATGTGGCGATAGCTATAGTGTTCTTTCGTAACATCTACCTAGGGTAGGGCCCATAGGGATAGACCTCTTATGATGATTGGATGACTATAATATTTTTTGATGATGAACATGATCGTGCAAAAGCCCTAATTTTGTAGGACATGATTGTTCGATTTTTGTATATTTTGAACACAACTATGATATATATATATATATATATATATATATATATATATATGCATCCATTTTTATGATGTGATTGTCTCATATATAAAATGATGATTGATGCTTTTTGATATTAAATATATTGAATGATTAATATGCCAATCAATTTCTTGATTAATTAATGAATCCGCAAATGAATTTTCTGAACGTGAAATGTGAATGTATGTAACATAATGAAATGACCGTTGCAACAAATGCACTCTTAGAAATAAACGGTGTAAAAATGGATCTCTGACATGATAGGTGTTGTTTAATTGTGAAACTACCAGTTGCGAATCAAAGTAAACTACTAACGAATCAATACCAAGAGACATTGCCTCTGAAAGTAGACTAACCACAACAGTATATTCTGCTACATTATTTGAAGTAGGACCAATACATACACCCCTTGAGACTAGAAACTAACTAGATGGATAGTAAATTACCCAATTCGCAGAAGCAATATTATGGGTATGTTGACTAGCACCATCTACAAATCCAAAATGACTCATATCATCCATAAAAATCTTCCAAATCAGATAAAAAACATCAAAGTCGCACCAAAAATTGATACACAAATATGCACAAAAATACAATATATACAGCCAAAGAAAAAGCTAGGCAACTTCCCAAGAATAATACTTCTTCAGATAGAGCCCATTTCTAGGCTACGCCAACTCATTTCCGTCGAAATAAACCAAGGCATAAGCTCCCTTCTTAAGGACCTTTTTAACAATGAAAGGGCCATACCACATGGATTTGAATTTCCATGCCCCCAAGGCATCCTTTTTTTGAGCATAGACCAAAATGAGGTCACCTTCAGAGAAAACCCTAGGTTTGACAACCTTATCAAACTGAACCTTCACTCTTTTCTTATGGGCCTCGTTCATTGTAGCTGCATTTCATCGCTACTCATCAAGATGTTTTAGATAAACAAGGTGTTCTTCGAGACTTGAAGTGTCAGGAAGAATCTCAACAACCAGCTTAAGGGAAGGAATCTCACACTCAACAGTAAATATGGATTCCAAACCATAAACCAGTTGGAAAGGAATGAACGCGGTTGTAGTCTTACTAGACATCCAGTGTGCCCAAAGTGTAGGATACAACATGTAGTATTCCAAATTAGGAAAAATAGGAATATAGAACAAAAAAATAGAAAATGCAGTGAATTATCAACACATATAATGAGAGCAGATCATAGAGCCATTTTATTATACATTATAGTAGAAAATGTGTACAAGATCTCGAGGAAAAAGACACTTAAGCTAGGAAAAACAAGCCTTTGGGCCAGTACATAAAATATGAAGAACAACTTCTATACAAAATGTCAGAGGCTATGATAGCACAATTTTTTTTGGGACTGACTACTGCTATAAATGAAAATACATGGATCTTTTGATATAATTCTTAGAAAATACTGGGATCAAATATCTAAGCTTTGTAGAAAAATTCCAAGCCAACCTAGAAAGAGTATCCTGAAATACCCAAAATGTAAAATTCGGCCCTAGGGCTGAATAATTATATATTGATGGGTAAATACTGGGAGGTGGCTGATTTGATATAAAATGGCTAATATCCCTCCTCACAAACTTTTTGGATGAAGGGTTTCTCCCCTCATTGGCAAACAAGGTCAAGAACTTGGGTACTTGACCCTCCACTGCAACTATCGTGCAAAATAACATCGTTTCTGGAGGATATTGCATTGTAGATGATGGTTGATGCATTTTATGATGCCATATGGTGGAATTATTCTCAAGAAACTTCCTTGCTAGCCTCCCTAATGAAGGGATGCTCCCCTCACTGGAAATTAAGCTTAGAAACTAGGTCTATCAACCCTCCACTGCTACTTCCCTTAAAAACAACACAATCGTAAAGGAGATTACGATGTGGATAATGGATGAAGCTAGGCCTAATGTTGGATAGAAAAAATGAAGCTGAATGAACCTCTCCTGAGTGGGCACTCAAAGTCCCCCAAGGATGAGTCTGTGATTTCTGCTCGCAATCACCCTTGTGCTAAACATCACAACTCACTCCGCTAAATAGTTGAAGCGTGTAGAAAGTCATAAAAGACCAAGACATAAAAAATAATAAAAATTCCTTCTATGGCTATCATCCCCTTCCTTATATGCTTGGTGAGCTTCCTCACCCTGGGTCTGACACATTAAATATGCTACTCTCATGCATACAATCCTCCATCATGATTGTGGTTTCCTCCATTAATTCTACACTACCTCCATGACAGCATCGTTAATTTGGTCAACCTCGACCTTTTCCACATGCTTAAGCCCCTATTCACACCCAAAAGTTCTTTATTCAGCTGATACAATGATACAAATTCACAATAGAAATTATTTTATTCCGACTAAAGAGATTTATCGGTCACTCTACCAACATATTCATCTATCTTATTAACAAAAGAAAAGATTAATATTCCAACTAGATGAAAGCTAATTAGGAATATTACAGTCCTCCCCTCCCAAATTTTGTCTGTCCTCAAGAAATTACAAGGATGGATACTGCAAAATCTCCTCTCCTTCCCTTGTAGCATCCTCATCTAATAAGCTCCTCCACTGAACCAGATTCTCTACAATCAATCTGTCCCTTGGCTATTTCTCTCAAGTGTACAAAGTTAGCCTTTGGTGGTAAAACCAAATGGCTCTTATCATAAAGAACTGGGAGATCCATGGAGGTAACTACATTCTGTCTAATGGCCTCCTTGAGGCATGAGATATGAAAAATGTTGGGGACCTTAACCACAATGAGAAGCTCCAATCCACATGTTACTCTCCCAACAATATGGATCACCCTATGTGACCCATAAAATATCTCCCCAATCCCCTGCTCCTGCAATTGATATGGGTTTCATGGCTGAAAATGATAGACCAAATTGTCCACCCCATGCTGTCTCACTCCCTATCTATAATTTATGTAGAATTCCTACTAATCTTGGGTAGCACTAATTTTGTCCTCAAGAGGCCAGAATGCATCCGGATTCTCTAGGATCCAATCTTTGGTTCAAGGAACCTTGCTTGCCCAGGCCATTCCACATATAGTGAATATAACATCATCACCATATGGAACCAAAACGAGAAATATACTAAGTGCCATATGGAATTCTGGATGGTGACAATATTCCCCCGAGTGGAACCAACGCAGTTTGGCTCCTTGCCTCCCCTAAAAATGATGTGGCAAGTAACTTCCCAACCACTTTCTTGTTGTGCATGTCTTCTCATCTATTTGGAAGTAGTAAATGGCATTGGGTGTCAACTGAGTATACCCAAAATAGAACAATACTTGCCCAAATCCATACAAGAAGGGGCTAGCTCTATCACTGATTTTGGTCCTAAGAAGACCATGAAGTCCAAGGAGAGGCTTCCCCTATTGTGGAGAAATTCATTGTATATAAATGGCAAGGGAATGCAAATAATTTTTTAGTTGATCAATAAGTACAAAGAAACAACTCTTACCATGTACTTTCGGAAAGCTAGTGATGGGGTCCATAGATGAGCTCTCCCATCTCTCTCCAGGAAAATTAAGTGGTTGTAGCAACCTTGTAGGATGTTTTTTTCCCTCCTCATTCTTCAAGAAAAATACACATCTCTTGATATGATGGAAAATATCCTCCTTGAGGCCCTCTCATGAGAATCTCTCGCTAATGGCCTGATATGTCCCTATGAAACCTTGGTGATAAAAAAGGAGTGAATCATGTGTTGCATGTAGAATATTATTCTTGAGGTTGGAGTCTCTAGTTAAGAATATCTGATCCTGGTAATAGATGAATCCATCCACCACTCTATATCTCTCATCAGTCACCCGCCCATCAAGCACCTCACATGTGAGGTGATTCTTAGAATACTCCACCAATAGCTTGGACTCCCAATATGGATCTATACCCCTCAATGACAGCGTTGTTGGCCTTTGTGATAAAGAAACTGCCACCTCATAGCTCCACTCTTTGACACGCTCAATGTCAAAGACACATGGTGGAGTACTGCTATCTCACTTTTGTTTCCTTCCTTGCAGCTGGTTTTGCTCAAGAAAAGATTCAAGTTTGTGGTGGTCAATATTCACTTGGAAGCTACTGCCCATCGAAAAGTTCCTAAGTTTGGCCCATGCATGCATGAATGTTAACAACCCTTTGCCATATATGGAATAATACTTCCTATGTGGAAGTATCTTCTGACTCTCAAAGGCTATACAGAAGCTCATTTGCACCATGATTGTGCCACCATCTACTCCTGAAACACCACCTTTTAGCACAAGAGGCTTGGTGAGAGTTAGTAATACCGGTACTGGAAAAATACTCATCTCCTATTTGAGATAATAAAATTCCCTCTACATTGTGCTAGTCTCACCCAAGGCTCCCTCCTTAGCCATATCTATGAATGTTGCATCTCTTTGTCAGAACTATTTGATCATCTTCGAGTCCGGGGGCCTTCCTGTTGGAATGCCTCCAAATAATGTAACATCATGGTCTAGAGTAGACTATATATCTAAGTGGGTTAGTTGGTACTTGCTCCCACTATGCAAACAAGTTTCCATATTATGTGCAGAGAGTTCCTAAGATGGATAGGTGTGCATGCCCCTGATCACCTGATGTTGGCCACTCTTCTCACATCCACTCCATCTACAAAGTTTCCCAATCTGTGGTGACTTTCACCAATGTAATCAACCACTTCACACCTAATATCACATTGGTTCTAGGAATATATACCACAAATAAGTGTTCAATCAAAGTGTATGTCCCCATGGGAACATCTAATGCCGGAACATATTTCATACATTGCATGGTTCTAGCTCCTGGAACCAACACTGAGAATCCCTCAAAGTCATCATTAGGTATTGTCCTCCTCTGCACTAGTTGAGCATCAATGAAATTTTGGGTGGCCCCACTATATATGAATACTGATACCCACTACCCCTGAATTGTACCTTGGACTCTCAAATTCAGATACTGTGTACTCCCCGCAAAGATGCAAGGGCCCCTCCAATGGGAAAAAATGCCCCATTCCCACCTCTTGGTGGTGGTCTATCCTCTCCTATTATCAAAATGTTGTTGTCTCCTTCTGTCTCCTCTTCTTCCTCATCCTCACTATCATAGAATACCTATATATAGTGTTCCTTCCCTGCAACACACCATTTCCCTAGTGCCCATGGTTCTTGGCATGTGAAGTAAAGATTCCTTCTCCTAAAATCTCTTCAGACATCATCACTAAGACGTCCTTTGTCTTGGTTCTCCTTTGGAGGGATAAAATTCACATATTTCCTCTTTGACTGAAAAGTGGGGTTCTGCTGAAATGGAGTTCTTTCCTTGGCAAAGCATCTTGTAATTCCCTAGCCCTCTCAATGGCATCTTGGATTGTAGTTGGTTTAGTGGACTTAACCAACCCATCCAGAGGCTCTGCTAGCCCATCGATGTGTAGAAATTATATGCATTAAGCATGCATATGTCCTTGATTCACCTGATCTCACACTATTTAAATTTATGCAAAATACTGAATCAATTCCACTTGTTAATATTTTGTGGAAAAATTAATTTCACACACATGTGAAGCATAAAAAAAAAAATCAATCGTACATAACACAATTTTTAGCCGGGAAAGCCTGAACATGAAAACCCCAACTATATATTATTTATCATAGAATCATATGACAATCCTCATACAAAGCTTATCAAGCTCTCATTACAGTACAATCGTCATACACTAATCACGACCAATCTTGCAAATCCATGCACCGATCTTTGCCTCCTGCTAGCCTGCCTCCACTGCACAATCCCTAATGAAGAATAGCACCGAATGAATTCGAATTACTCTTTCCTTGACTGCGCAATCCTCATTGGAAACTCCAATGTGTGTGTGATGCAATCAATGCATCACTATAGTTACAACAGATAGTCTATCTTGCCCTTTCACCTACCTCTCCACTTGGTCTCCACTGAAACTGCCATGCACTGTAGTTAACTACTATATTGTTTAGTTGATTAATGATTTATTATTTGTGAATTAATTTACTAATTAATTCACTCCACTCTCACTAGTGTATCATTCAGTTAGACTAGATACAACTAGCACAACTGAGTCTAACTGAGTTAAACTAAATACAACTCGATAAATACTTCTTCCAACAGTGTCATAACTCTACCACTTGAGTTATAACTGAGTCCTCCATGCATTAGCTCCAGTAAACCCTTGGAATTTCATAATTACCTCAGTTCACTGATGTGCCACATCTGTGCACTGAACTGAAGTGCTCTAAGAGAATAAGTTGTTGTTTAGTGTCTGATTATTATTAAGAGCTAATAATAATCGATATGCATCTATTTTTAGATTGATGATCTATAAATATACTTCGCCCAATATTCTAAAATATAATTTCATATATTTTTCCAACGTGATCAACCATCCACAAATAGCATCCTGCAACTTCTGAAATATGATCACCATGTCTAAAAATAGACATAGTATAAAAATAGACTTGCGCCAAAAATAGCCTGCAGGCCCACTTACTGAAGGCGACTCTTTTCACTAAGCTCATCATCTTGTTGAATCTCAACACTCCCTCTCAACAAGATAGGGATTATCCTTCACCTCGATCCTACCTCTATGGTATTCGAATTTTCTCCTAGTGAGCGCCTTCATCAGAATATCTGCATCCTGATCCTCCATAGGAATGTACTGAAGCAACATGATCTTCTGCTACACACAATCTCTGATATGATGATACCAAATATCAATATGTTTATATATAACATGAAACATTGGATTAACTAAGAGTTTAATGCAACTCTGATTATCACAATGTATCACTATGGGATCTAAATGTGAACCAAGAAAACCAACCAGAATATTCCTTATCTAGATAGCCTCACACGCAACTTGAATTTTTGCCATGTATTCCACTTCCACTGAATTGAGTGCCATGGATCTTTGTTTCCTACTATACCAAGAAAATGTCGTAGATCCGATACTGAAAATCCCTCCTGATGTGCTCTTTCTGTCTGTTGGGCTTCCTGCCCAATCTGCATCTGTGAAGCCATGCAACTTCACCTCATCTGTCTGTCTGTGCCATAAACCATACTCAGATGTGCCCCTGAGATATCTCAAGACATGCTTTCCTGCCTTCCAAAAGAGCTTGGTAGGCTTAACCATCTCTTGTGAAATTTGGTTCACCGCATATCATATGTTCGGTCTTGTATTGACTAAATACATGAGTGAATCCACCAACTGTCGATAAATAGTGGCATCCACTACCTCCGCCGATATAGCATCCTCTTTCTTTCAATTTCCTAGAAGAGGAGTGTCAATAGGCTTGCAGCCTTCGATGTGAAACTTCTCTAGTATCTCCCTGGCATACTTGCCTTGAGACACAAATAGTTCACCTTCTCGTTGCCATATTTCCAATCCAAGGAAATAATGAAGTAGGCCCAAATCCTTCATCTCAAACTCCTTTGCAATATCTACCTTACATGATTGTATCAATTGCTCATCACCTGTTAGTATTAAATCATCAAAATAAAGTACAATTATTAAAATCTTACCCTCCACCACAATCTGGTACAGGTTTGCATCCGCCTCACTGTTGGTGAAGCCAAGTCCAGTGAAATAGTTTTCGATCTGATTGTACCAAGCACAGGGTGTTTGTTTCAGCCCATACAACACTCTTTTGAATCTGCACACATGAGACTCACTCTGAAGATCTTAAATCCTTCAGGCTACTTAATGTACACCTCTTTCTCCATGATCCCATTAAAGAACAAAGTCTTCACATCCATCTAATGAATGTGCCAACCCATCTGCGCTGAGAGAGAAAGGATGGTCCATATGGAAGAATATCGTGCGACAGGTGCAAAGTTTTCTTCATAATCAATCCCCTCAATTTGTGAGAAGCCCCGGGAAAAAATATTGCCTTATACTTCTCAAAACTCCCATCAGCAGCTTGCTTTACCTTGTAGATCCATCTTGATCCTACAACTGATTTTCCCACCGGACTTGGAACAATCTCCCAAGCACTGTTTCTGATAATGGAGTCATACTCCTCCACCATGGCATCTACCCATGTGGGCTCCTGCACTGCTTCTTCGAAAGAACATGGCTCTATCACAATACACTTTCTCATAAGATCCATGTATCCAGTAAATCGTTCAGGTGACTGTCTCTATCTACGATGTGATATAGGAACTCCTACATTCTGTGCGACATCAAGCTTTAGTCTCTCTGCTTTTGTGGTACGCTTTCTTCCTTGTCTGATATTTGGTTCTGCATGAGTGGACTCCTCCACTCCATGAATCTCCTCCTGTGGCTGATCCACATCTAGAGGCTCATCTTTGGTAACAAGAAGTTCCTCCTCTGAATGCAAGTGTAGCTCCCTCTCAAGTGACAACTTCATGGCTTTCACCTCATTGAATTTTATATCACATCGTACAAAAATCATCCGACTGTCTGGAAAATACACACGATAATTATGGGGTGTTTCTGTGTACCCCACAAATATCCCAACTTCTGTAGTTGGCTTCAACTTCTTCTTAGTGTCCTTCGTCACATGAATGTAAACAAGTGAGCCAAAAATTTTCAAATGAGAAATATCAGGCTTCTTACCAGTAAAAGCTTCTTCGGGTGTACTCATGCCAAGTACTCTATGAGGACAAAGATTTTGCACATAAACCGTAGTGTTGCATGCTTCCGCCCACAAGTGCATCGGTAGGCCCTGGTCATGCAACATCGCTCGTGCAGCACCCACGATCATTCTGTTATTCCTCTCCGCGACCCCATTTTGTTGTGGGTTATGAGGTGCTATGAGTTCTCTTCGAATTCCTTCTTTGCTACAGAAGTCTTTGAATTCGCCCGAGATTTATTCACCACCATTATTGCTCCATAGAGCTTTCACTTACTTTCCCGACTCCTTCTCCACCAATTCCTTGAACTCACAGAGCTTTGAGAACATTTCACTCTTCTTTCGCATGAAGAAGATCCAACATCTACGAGAATATTCATAAAAAAATATAACATAATACCTGTGTTTTCTTTTTGAAGCAACCAAGAAAGTTCCACACACGTCTGTGTGAATTCTCTCCAGGATCACTGAAGCACGGTTCTCCTTCTCATGAAAGGTGGTCTTCACAAACTTACCCATCATATATCCATAACACTGATCTGACTTCACAAGAGTACCATTGGGAAGTCCAGTAGAAATTTCCTGCAAAATATTCAAAGCGCCATGGTGAAGATGGCCCAATATCCTGTGCCATAATTCGCCCTCATCCTAGCTCACCACTTATTTTTCTTTGCCCACCATTGCAGTGCAGCCATATACTTCCAACTTGTAGATATTCTTAATTTGAACCCCTATCTTCCTAGTTTGAACTGTTGTTTTATGTCAAAGGAAGGCTTTTCCCTCAATGAAAACAACATCATAACCTCTATCAGCATTGCGACTGAGACCAAGTTCTTCTTAAGACCTGGAACATGCATGATATTCTTCAACAAGAATGGATTACCAGAATCCTTATCAAAGGTAATGGTCCTAATTCTAATTTCACTGTATCAAGAATCGTCGCCCATATCTATATGCATCTGGAGGTCCTTCTCCTCCAAGTCACTAAACAACTCTTTGTCTCTCGTCATATGGAAAGATACACCACTATGAAGATACCACACCGATCCCATGCAGCTTGAAAGAAAGAAAGAAATCAAGGATAAATGAAGCTCAAATTGTGAGGCTAAGGCCTCTCCAGCTGCAGATCCAGCATAATTCTTCTTCTTCTTCTTCAGTGGACAGTTAGTGGCAAAATGTCTATGTTCGTGACAGTGAAAACACTTCACTTTCGACAAATCCTGCTTCTTTCCTTTAGCATCAGATTTTGAAGGATGTTTCTTCCCCTTACCTTTGCTTTCTTTCGTAGCCAAAGCGCAATTCTCTTCATCTTCATTCTTCGATGAAGATCCATCCCTAGTACCTCGCCTTATCTCCTACTGCACAAGATCCGACCAAAGTCGCTCCCATCCTAGTAGTTTCTCCCATCCATTGACAGAGTCTTCATAGCTATGCCAACTCTTCGAAAGCCCAAGGAGAGCCAAGCTCACCAAGTCTTATTCATCAACACTAACCCCCACACTTCCTAGTTCATCCTTATAGTGGACAAAGTTCGTGAGATATTTTGGAATACTTTCGCCCTTCTCCATTTTTATTTTTTTGAGCTTGTCTTTAAGCACCAACTTCCTCTAATCACTTCTGCTTTGGAACAAGTCTGTCAAAGCCTTCCACATTAAGAATGGAGTGGCTTTCCCATGAAGGCTAGACACAATATGGTCCTTCACACCTTCTAATAGAATCCTTCTCGTCTTTGCTGTCTTCTTTTGCCATGCGTCAACTAATGCAGCATCGCTAGATCCCAACTTAGGAACATCGCTATCGATGAATTCCTTCCGTCCATTATCCTCCAACACCGCCTCCATCCTGTCCTTCTAGGATATGTAATTCAATCTCCCATCAAGGGAATACTCCAATCGCAACCCGTTGAAAGACATTTCAATGTATGCTCAACTTCTGCACCAAGAATCTTCTGTAGCAAATTCGAATTGTCCACCATCACAAACACACATCACAATTGCAATCTTCAATCAACAATGCTCTGATACCATGTAGAAATTATATGAATTAAGCATGCATATTAATTTGATTCACCTGATCTCACACTATTTAACTTTATGCAAAATAATGAATTAATTCCACTTGTTAATCTTTTGCGAAAAAATTAGTTGCACACACATGTGAAGCATAAACAAAAATAATCAATCGCAAATAACACAGCTTTTAACCAGGAAAGCCTGAAGCTGAAAACCCCAAATATATATTATGTATCATGGAATCATATGAAAATCCTCATACAAAGCTTATCAAGCTCTCAATATAGTACAATCCTCATACACTAATCAGGACCAATCTTGCAAATCCATGCACCGATCTTTGCCTCCAGCTAGCCTGCCTCCACTGTGCAATCCCTGTTGAAGAATAGCACTGAATGAATTCAAATTACTCTTGCCTTGACTGTGCAATACTCATTGGCAACTCCAATGTGTGTGTGATGCAATCAATGCATCACTATAGTCATAACAAATAGTCTATCTTGCCATTTCACCTACCTCTCCACTAGGTCTCCACTAAAACTACCATGCACTATAGTTAATTGTTGTATCGTTCAATTGATTAACGACTTATTATATGTGAATTAATTTACTAATTAATTCACTCCATTCTCACTATTTAATCATTCATTTAGACTAGATACAAGTAGCTCAACTGAGTCTAATTGAGTTAAACTAAATACAACTCCATAACTACTTCTTCCAACTGTGTCATAACTTTGCCACTTGAGTTCTAACTAATTCTTCCATGAACTAGCTCCAATAAACCCTTGGGAATTGCATAATTCCATCAATCCACTGATGTGCCACATCTGTGCACTGAACTGAAGTGCTCCAAGAGAATAAGTTGTTGTTTAGTGTCTGAATATTATTAAGAGCTAATAATAATTGACATGCATCTATTTTTAGATTGATAATCTATAAATATACTTCACCCAATATTGTAAAATAGAATTTCATCTATTTTTCCAACTTGATAAACTATCCACAAATAGCGTCCTGCAACTTCTGAAATATGATGACCATGTCTAAAAATAGACATAGTCTAAAAATAAACTTGCACCAAAAATATCCTGTGAGTCCACTTATTAAAGGTGACTCTTTTCACTAAGCTCATCATATTTTTGAATCTCAACACGATGAACATATAAAATATCCTAACCATAGATAAATATGGCACCATACCAGAAAGTTTTAGAAATTCAGAGCTATAAGTTTCTGAGTTACCTAGCTTCTTGAGCTTGGCTCGCTAAACAAAGGGTGCCTCTGAATCTCTTCGATCAAATCTTTCCACTAACCTCCTAGTGAACTCTACATATGCACTCACATTTGCAAGCCCTAATATAGAAATACCCTGAAACCACCAATCATGTGCCTCACCTTCAAGGTGTAGCACTGCCATTTTCATGGCTTCCATCTCCAGTAATTTGTTTAACTGTAAGTAGATGTCTAGCTTCTCCACCGAAGACTTGGTTATGCACTTGGATCACCCATCAAAAGTGGGTAAAAAAAATCTACCCATAGTACATTGCAGATCATTGTTCTTCATGTATCCTCCACTTATATTTTTATTCTAGTGTCTCCTATTGTCCTTGATCTGATAGAACTCCTGAAAGTTTAGATGATCTTTGAATCTCTAAGATTGAGACTCATACCCAAGAAAATAATATTCAAGTGTTTCTTTTTTCTTGGGGTCCTCCACCTCCATTTCCCATTGCTACGAATGTAGGCATAGTGGAGTGTTGGGAAACTTGCTTCCTCACTAGTTTTTCATACCAGTGATGTGAAATGTCGGAGCTTTCTCCATGTAGAAATTCTCTAGGAGATTATTTTTGTACCTGCATCCTCATATCCTCGATTTCTCTATAAATATCCTGCATGCGTTGGAGAAGAAGCTTGGGAAACTCCTTTTCATCCACCTCTCCTGATATTGGAGTTTTCCCCTTGTCTTATTTATTATCTGTATAATCATATCTCCAGTTTCTATTAAGATACCACTTCTTGCTCTCTCTGGGGGAGATTCTCCTTCTTCTGATGACATAGTTGTTGTAGTACACAGGTTGAGCCAAGATTATGCTCTCATACCACTGTAATATTCTAAATTAGGAAAAACAGGAATATTGAACACAAAACTGGAAAATGAAGTGAATTTTCAATACATGTAACAAGAGAAAATAATAGAGCCATTTTATTAGACATTATAGCAGAAAAATTGTACAAGATTTTGAGGAAAAAGACACTCAAGCTAGGCAAAACAAGCCTCTAAGGACCCAGTACATAAAATATGAAGAATAAATGCTATACAAAATGTCGAAGGCTATGACAACATAGTTTTTGTTGGGACTTACTACTACTATAAATGAAAATACATGGATCTACTGATATGTTGCTTATAAAATATTGGCATTAGAGATCTAGGCTTTCTAACACAATTCCAAGGCAACCCAGAAAGGGTTTCCAGAAATACCCAAAATGTAAAATGCAACCCTAGGGATAAATAATTCTATACATCTAGGTAACTGCTAGGAGGTGGTTGATCTGATATAAAAATGGTTGAAATCCCACCTCAAAAACTTTCTGGATGAAGGGTTGCTCCCCTCACTGGAAAACAAGGTCAATAACTTGGTTACTTGACCCTCCACTGCAACTGTCCTGCAAAATAACATAGTTTCTAGACGAGACTGCACTGTAGATGATGGTTGTTGATTGGCTTGATGCCAGATGGTGGAATAATGCTCAAGAAACTTCCTTTCTAACCTTCTAGATAAATGAATTCTCCCCTCACTAGAAAAGGAGCTCAAAAACTAGGTCTATCAAACCTCCACTGCTACTTCCCTACAAAACAACACAATCCTGAAGGATATTGCGTTGTGGATAATGACCAAAGCTAGGTGTGATGCCATATAATGGAAATGAAGCTCAATGAACCTTCCATCCCCTTCCTTATATTCTTGGTAAGCTCCCTCACCCTGGGTCCCACTCATTAAAGATGATACTATTATGCATAAACTCCTCCATCATGATTGTACTATCTCCCTTAATTCTCTGCTACCTCCATGAAAATGTTGTTGATTTGGTAAAAATTGACCCTGTCCACATGCTTAAGCCCCTATTCACACCCAAAAGTGTTTTATTTAGCTAATACAATGATCCACATTCACATTAGGAATGGTTTTATTCCTACTAAAGAGATTTACGGGTCTCTCAACCCACTTATTCATCTATCTTATTAACAAAAGAAATAAATAATTTTCCAACTAGCTGAAAGCTAATTAGGAATATTACATAACATGACATGCCAATTGGACCTAGATTTATTGACTATCCATTGAAGGAATAACTTTAAGGATTTATTCACGAATTCAACCTGCCCATTGGATTAAGGATAATATGGAGATGAATTGTCCTGCTGGAAACCCAATTTAAGATCCAATTCCGCTATCATGGTCTTCTCAAAATGACTGCCATGGTTAGTGAAAATTTCTTTGGGAATACTGAAGTGGGAAATTAATTGGTTGAATAGAAACGGGGCTATTGTTTCACCATCGTTCATGAAAGTAGGCATAGCCTCAGCCCGCTTTGTAAAGTAGTCAACTGCTACAATAATGTACTTGTGACTCTTCACCGAGGCAGGTTACAAGTAGTAAAATCAATTCCCCACTTAGTGAATGGACCGCAAGTGACAATAGGAAAGAGTGGAGCTATATGAGTGCACATATTCTAATCATAAACCTGAAAAGGATGATATTTTTTCACTACCTCAAGACAATATTTGAAAAGCGAGGGCCAAAAATATTGGGCGCGCAAAATATTTATGGTTGTAGTAAGCCCAGATAGATGACCACCACAAATTCCATTGTGGCAATAATTAATCACAACCTCAGCTTCTTTAAGAGATAAGAAACTTCTGAGGATCGAATTGACCCCGCGACGATATAGAGTGTCATTGATAATAAGATAAATTTTTTCTAAGTGATGCAACTTTCGACGCTCATCTTTCCAAAAAGCGAGAGGAAACTTCGAAGTTTGGAGATAAAGAATGATATATCCATACCAAGGATCCCGTGAAGAAATGAGGAAAATATATTCATTAGGGAACGAATCCTCATAAATAATCTCATCTCCACAAGGCAACTCAGAGATCAACTCCGCAAATACCAAATATTTCTTTGTTGGGTATGTGTTATATTATTTCCATGACTAGTTACGCATGGGGGGGTAAGAGGGGGGGTGATAGCACCCCCTTTACACTGGGTGCAATGGGGGGGTCACAGAGGGGGAGGCATCCCACCCTGTCAGGGTCCGCGGCAGCGCCCTAGCTAAAAAAATTTGGTCCCTAATTTCCAGTGGGCTGTCCGTGCCCATGGTTTTGTGCATGGTTTTGCACATGGTTTTAGGGTACGATGGTTTTCAGCCCCTGGTATTTTTGTAGATCTGGTCAGGGGAACTATGGTTATGTTCTAATCCAGGGTTAATGGATTAGGGTTTATGTATTCTTTGGCATGTATATATATGTGTTGTGACACTAAATGGAATATAATGAAATATCAAGCTGGTCGTCCCGATTTGGGATCCAAGGGAAAATCTCTGTGTTTATCTGTTTTATGTTTTATGCTCTCTCTATTGTTCATTTTATGTTATAAGATTCATGTGTAGATCATTTATGTTTAGGGTTAAAACCTAAATTTGGTATCAGAGTTGTTTCGGCTTCAAGGGGATGCCTTTGCTGCTGAGGGTTTTTTTCTCGGGCCTCAGGTAGACCCTATTCAGTGGTAGATCTATGGGATCGATTCTTGTGGTGAAAAAATATGGTGAGCAGCAGAAAGATAGAGATCAAGAAATTTAATGGTCAAATTTTTGAGTTGTGGAAGATGAAGATGGAGGATCTACTGGTGGATAAAGATCAGTGGATCGCGGTAGATCCAGGTACTAAACCAACGACAATGTCAGATGAAGACTGGAAGAAACTAGATCGGAAGGCTAAGAGCACAATACGGTTGTGTGTCTCAGATTCAGTATTGTTGAATGTATCTGGGGAAGCTACGATGAAGAATTTGTGGGAAAAACTTGGGACTTTGTACCAATATAAGTCTCTGGTGAATAAGTTGTTCTTGCAGAAAAAGTTGTATAACCTGAGGATGAAAGATGGAGAATCGGTGACAGATATTTGAACACCTTCAATACTGTGGTAAGTCAGCTATCATCTGTTGATATCAAAATCTCAGATGAAGATAAGTGCATCAGTTTTTTGTGTTCTCTACCAAACTCGTGGGACAGTCTGGTTATTGTAATAGGTAGCAATACAACTACCTTGAATTTTGATGACATTGTCTTAGCCTTGTTGTTGGAGGAAATGAGATGGAGAAATATAGAGGGCCAGAATGGAGATGCCTTATCTGTACGTGGAAGGTCCCAAAACAGAAACAAGAAATTTTTTTCGAGAGGGAGATCCAAATCTAGAGGGGGATCTAAATCTCTTGGAAATTTTTTAAAGGTATGTTGGAAATGCGGAAAGGAAGGGAACTACAAAAGGGAGTGCAGATCTAAAGCTCCTGAGAAAGGAAAGGGATATGATCGTGCTCCTTCTCCAGAGGAAAAAACCACCTTGAATGAATGTCGGGATGTGTATTTGGCTTCTTCTTCAAATACACATATATATCATGAGTCATGGTTGATTGACTTAGGTGCATCCTTTCACTTCACTCTCCATAGGGAGTGGTTCTGCAAGTATGAGAAATATGATGGTGGTGATGTCTTCCTAGGGGATGATAGGAAGGCTAGAATATTCGGACGTGGAAAGGTCAAGATGAAGCTGTAAGGTGGAAGGATTAGAACACTTCTTGGTGTTCTACATATTCCTGCATTGGCCAAAAATATGATTTCTATAAGCAAGATGGATGATGCAGGTGTAAAAGCAGTGTTTGGGAAAGATGTCTGCAATATGGTTCAGGGAGCATTGGTATTAATGCGGGGAGTTTATACTAGAACTCTATGCAAGCTACAAGGTAGCACTGTTATTGATCAATGTAATATTTTTGTGGTTCCTGAAAGTGGAGCGGAAATCCTAGCTATCTCTGGAGAAAATACCATGCTATGGCATCAAAGGCTTGGACATATTGGAGAGAAGGGCCTTCGGATACTACATAGAAATGGTAACGTAGAAGGTATGTCTAATTTCTCTCTGGATTTCGATTTCTATGAACATTGTGTATATGGGAAGTAGAATCGGGTGAGTTTTCCTTCTGGTGCTAAGAGGGTGAACGAGATATTAGAACTTGTGCATAGTGATGTGTTTGGACCTATGTCAGTTCCATCACTGGGAAAGTATGTGTACTATGTTTCATTCATAGATGAATTCTCAAGGAATACATGGAAATATTTCTTGAGGAATAAATCTGAAGTCTTTGATAGATTTAAAGAATTTAAGGCTCTGGTGGAAAACCAGATAGAGAAGAAGATAAAGGCGCTGAGGATAGATAATGGTGGGGAGTTATGCAAGAAGGAATTTGAAGAGTTCTATAAGAAGTGTGGTATAGCACGGCAGAAGACTACTCCATACACACCTCAGCAAAATGGAGTTGCAGAAAGAATGAATAGAACATTGATGGAAAAGGAAAGAAGCATGCTCAGTGGTACCAAGTTAGGACAAGAATTTGGGGTAGAGGCAGTGGAGACTGCATGCTATCTGGTTAACAGATCACCTTCATCAGTGTTGGAGGATAAGACTCCACATGAGGTATGGACTGGTAAGAAACCCTCTCTTTCACATCTAAGGGTATTTGGATGTGATGCATATGTACATGTTCCAAAGCAAAAAAGGACCAAGTTGGATAATAAATCTGAAAGGTGCATCTTTATTAGGTATAAGGATGGTTTAAAAGGTTACAAGCTTTGGAACCCGGGAACAAGGAAGGTTTTGTACAACCAAGATGTGGTGTTTAGAGAGGTGAAAGATGTTGTTAAACATGAATTCATACCAAAGGAACCTGAGAAGATAGATTTTGAGCTAAAGGAGTATGAATCAGACTCTACAGCAGAAGAAGATTCAGAAGAGGAAGAGCCACAAACTCCAGCTATGAGAAGATCAGTTCGAGAAAGAAGGCAACCAGAAAGGTATAGTCCATCTGCTTTTTGTTCAGGTTTTTCCTTAACTATAACTGATGATGATCCCAGAACTATCAGGGAGGCAGTAGATTCAAAGGATAGAAAAATCTAGAAGGAGGCCATCGTTGATGAAATGGCATCGTTGCACAAAAATGAGGCATGGGCTCTGGTGGAGTTGCCGGCTAGAAGGAAGCCCGTCAGGAGGAAATGGGTGTTTAAGAAGAAGATGAATGTAGAAGGGAAGGTGGAGAAATACAAATATCAGTTGGTAGCAAAAGGTTATTCCAAGGTGCCGGGAATTGATTTTGGTGATATTTTTTCTCCTGTTGCCAAAGTTACTTCTATTAGATTACTTTTATCTGTTGTTGCTGCATTTGATTTTGAGATAGAACAAATGGATGTGAAGACAAAATTTCTTCACGGGGATCTATAAGAGGAGATCTACATGAAGCAACCTGAAGGCTTTATGGTGAAGGGTAAGAAAGAATTGGTATGCAAGTTGAAGAAGTCTCTGTATGGTTTAAAACAATCACCAAGGATGCGGTATCAAAAATTTGATACCTATATACGGGGACTTGGCTTCACCAGAAGCAAGGAGGATCACTGTGTTTACTTTAAATTAATTCGTGACCATGTTATTTATTTGGTCTTGTATGTGGATGATATGTTGTTGATTGGAAATGACAAACAAATTATCCAAGATTTGAAGACCCAACTGTTCTCCAAATTTTACATGAAGGATCCTGGTGCTGCAAACTATATTTTTGGCATGGAAATTAAGAGAGATCGGGAAAAGAGGAAGCTCTGGTTAAACTAGAGGAAGTATGTCGAGACTATATTGCAGAGGTTAAATATGTAGGATAGTAAACCGGTGAATGTTCCTATTCCTGTAGGTGTAAATTTGTCTGCTGAACAGTGTCCCAAGACACAAGAAGAAGAGGAGGATATGTCCTGTGTTCCATATGCAAGTGCAGTGGGTAGCCTGATGTATGCAATGGTCTGTACTAGACCAGACATTTCACATGCAGTGGGAGTATTGAGCAGTTTTATGTCAAACCCAGGGAAGGAGCATTGGACAATAGTGAAGCGGGTTTTCAGATATTTACATGGCACTAATGATTATGTCTTGTGCTACCAGGGAAGACTAGGATTGGAAAGAATGTTGGAAACTCATGGTTTCATTGATGCAGAATGGGCTGGAGATCAGGACCAAAGAATATCTACAAGTGGGTATGTGTTTAGCCTATTTGGAGGTGGAGTCAGTTGGATGAGTAAAAGATAGTTTGTAGTGGCTCTTTCAACTACAGAGGCAGAATACATGGCAGCCACTCATGAAAGCAAGGAATCAGTTTGGTTGCAGAGATTGTGTTCAAGTATGGGGTTGGTACATCAAGCTATAAGGATACACTGTGATAGCCAAAGTGCAATTTTCTTGGCTAAGAACCCTGCTTATCATTCAAAGAAAAAGCACATTGATGTTAAATATCATTTTGTTAGAGATATGGTTGAGGCTAAAAGGGTGTTGCTGGTAAAGGTGGACACTTCGAAGATTGTTGCAGATACATTGACAAAGTATGTGAGCACTCAGAAGTTCTCTTGGTGTACAAAAACAATGGGTGTTGAAGAATTGGGCGAATGACTAAGCTCTTCTATGACCCCCTGCGGAAAGAAAACAACAAGTGGGAGAATGTTGGGTATGTGTTATATTCTTTCCACGACTAGTCATGTGGTAAGAGGGGGGGCGATAGCCCCCCATTTGCGTTGGGCGCAATGGGGGGGTCACAGGGGGGCGGCAGCCCCCCTGTTAGGGTGCGGGGCAACGCCTTGGCGAAATTTTTTTTGGTCCTTAATTTCCGATGGGCAATCCACGCCCATGGTTTTGTGCATGGTTTTGCACAGGGTTTTGGGGTAACATGGTTTTTGGCCCCTGGTATTTTTGTAGATCCGGTCAAGGGAACTATGGTTATGTTCTAATCTAGGGTTAATGGATTAGGGTTTATGTATGATTCGACATGTATATATATGTGTTGTAACATTAAAAGGAATATAATGAAATATCAAGCTGGTCATCGCGATTTTGGATCCAGGGGAAAATCTCTGTGTTTATCTGTTTTATGTTTTATGCTCTCGCTATTATTTTTATTTTCTGTTATAAGATTCATGTGTAGATAATTGCTGTTCAGGGTTAAAACCTACATTCTCGGATTTGGTAGACAGAAATTCGAGATCAAACTTTTGCAAAATTACAATCAATCGATTATATTTCCCCCAATCACTCACCTACTAAGAAAAAAATGAAATGGATTGACTGCTGCCAAAACATAATTTTTTCGAAGGAGAATTTAATTCCTGAGTCGTTGGACATCATGGACAACTGCCAAAGATAACTTCTTGATGGGAGAATATTATGGCTTAGGACATAACAAGCCTCACTTTAGGTAATAAATAGCATGCTCACAAATAACATCATCCTCCTGAACTAGAACCATACCTATAGTAGATTCGGACGCAACGAGATACAAAAGGAAGTCTCTACTATAATCAAGTGGACTCAATAAGCGAGAAGATGTCAATTCCTTTTTCAAAGCATCAAATGAGCATTGATTGAAGTCATCCCACAAGAATTGAATTCCATTCTTCAAAAATATCATAAATCCTTTCGTTACCTCAACATAATTAATGATAATTATCCTTAAGAAATTTTATTTTCCTTGAATACTTTAAAGTTGACGAATAGAAGAAGGGGAGGCAACTGAATTATTGCCTCAACTTTGAAGGGATCTACCCAAATCCATTCAGTAGACATGATGAATCCCAACAATGGACCAAATGTGATGGTAGAAGCGCACTTGTTAGGGTTCAACTAAATTTTATAATGATGAAATCTTTCAAAAACTTGTCGAAGATAAGAGGGATGATCAATTCTCTTTCGATAACGAGAATTTGAATCATCCAAATAAGCTTCGATGATATTCTTGATGTCATGTAAATCATAATACATGGCCCACTAGAAAGTAGCTCCAACATTTTTAAGACCAAAATGCATCATTTTGTATGCGAATGTACCTGAGGGGAAAATAAAAGCAATCTTGTGATGATCTTCAAGATGAATGGTAATCTAATTGTATCCTGAGAAACTATCCATGAAGAAGAAAATATTATTCCCCAAACACTCATCGATAATCTAATCAATAAATGGTGTGGGTTAATTATCCTTTGGGCATGCCTTATTCAAATCCCTAAAATCAATGCAGACACAAATCGTTCCTTGTTTCTTGTTCACAGGCACTTGATTAGAAACCCACTCAGTTAAAGGAATGGGGTATATGAAACCCACCTTGAGTAGCTTCTCAACCTTGGTCTTGATAGCTGCGGCTTTCCTAAGGTTGACCAGATGAAGCTTTTGTCATATAGGCTTATCATTCTCATAAGTCTTGATCTCATGTTGAACAATAGATGGATCAATTCCAGGAATATCCTCATAAGACTAAGAGAACACATCAGGAAACTCTCTAAAGAGATCGATATAAGTCTGAATATCTTTAAGGGAACATTCAACTCTGATGAAAACATTCTCACTAACGTTGGGATCCCTGGAGATGTTCACCCTGATAGTCTTAGAAATGACAGTCATGTTCCCTTCAACAAAAACCTATTTTGGAGCTAAAGGATTCAAGACCGGGTGAACAGGACCAAAATACATAGGGCTAGACAATATCGATTCAACTTCTTGCAAATATGGTAGAAAATAGGAACGATGATGGAAATCATCTCACAGTCTTTCCACTCTATTCATTGCTTCAAGGATAGATACTTCAGATGGAAGAACAATATCAAGGTAATCCTGAGCAGAATATGAACTAAGTATCCAAGCCAGAGCCACATCTTCTTCCAACTCCTCCAATGAAAGATAAACTGGAACAAAATCTGCAGATTCAATAATATATTGATAATAAATCTCTAATGCAGATATAGGGAATGACATTCCACCCACATCACCTTCCTCTAATGTGGAAGTAGGAGAAGGTAAGGTCCAAGGATACAAAAAATAATGAGTTCAAAAGAACTCTCTTAGAGTAGGAACCCTAGAGGATGAGGTAGCATTAATATGAATGAAAGGAGGTAGAAGATAAAAGGTAACCATCATTGAGCTATACATTCCAACTCCCAAAATATTCATAGGTTGTTTGGAATCATTCACCAAGGGAACAGTTAAGTTAGAAGATGAATTTTGATCTATCAGAGAATAGTCCATCTAATCGACATTGAAAATCCTCCCTTCATGAGGAAAGCACAAGATTCAAAATAATGATGAAGCAATAACATCCATTTCATAAATCCAATTTTTCCCCAATAGAAGATTGTAGTCCAAATTGACATCAACTATCTTGATCTCAATATTGACAATTTTACCCCCAACACAGATGGGAAAATCTGGAAAAATGACATGTGGCCTGTGAGAATGACCATCAAATGTAGTGAGAAGAGTAAGTGAAGGCACATCCTGAGGGGATCCAATGGCTTTCCAACATGATATAGACATGACACATGTGGAAGCACCCTCATTGACTACCATTCGAAAAATATTGAGCTTCTGATACGTCGAATTCATTTGAAAATTCATGTGATGAGGAAGTCTCTTCTTAATATTTGACATATCAAATGTGATCATAAAATAATTATTTGGATCAACTGCCCCGGTCGCAGTGAGAAACACACTCCTTTGTGCTGGGCATGACTATAGTACCTCTAACACAAAAATAACACAAGGACTCTGAGCTATATCTTCTAAAATGGAGTAGTTCTGGGTTGCCTTGGAATTAGGGTTGATTGTCATACACTTAGTAGAACTTTTCTGCATGCAAGGTATAGGCTCAACTATGGGCCTCTCTATATGGAGTGCCTCAGAACTACCAGGAGAACCCTTATCCTTTGAACACTTAGCTTCACCATAATCATGAGATCCCATAGCAATATCAGCATAATCACTCTTCATATATACATTTGAAGAATTTTCCCCTTCTTGGTTGCCCCTAGTGGGAGCTCCAGTATTAGCATTCGTGCTAGAAATAAGCTGCTACCCTTAGGGAAAAGGGTTAGTCAAGACAACCTCAGAACTAGATGATGTTGGCAATATGATGCAATGTGTTGTCCTTGATGGAAACCTACTTGGTGAAGTTGTCCTTGATGGAAACTGACTTGATGAGTTGTCTTTGGATAGCAACCTATTTGTTAATGATGTAAATCTTATGTATCTACAAAGCAGATCAAAAGTAACAAAGAAAGAAATTCTAGTAAGTGCCATAAGTAATGATAAATATAATATGTCACAATGTATACGCGAGTTTGTAAAGGCCAAGTCGCGTATGCACGCGGATAAGTACGACCCAAGTCGCGTATGCCCTTTTGCACTCCAAAATTAGAATACCAAGGGGCATTACCATGGTTTTGGCACACAGTATTGAGCGTTGTATGGTTTATTTGATTACGTCCAAGAATACCATTGGAAGTTGTGTGGTTTTGGCTCATGGTATTGGTAAAATCTAAATCTATTTAAGGAGAAGAGGATCATAGTGAAAAGTGTGCATGTGTAAGGGTTGTTGATGAATAAATTCCTCTAAGGAATATCTACATGGTTTAACTCTGTTCTTAATTGATAAATCTGAATCTATGATGCACCTATGGATATGATGAAGGTTCAAGATCTCTAGATCTAGAAATGATGAACATCTAGGATGATCTGCAAAAGAAATGATGAAGACCTGGCACAAGTCTGATGAAGAAATTGAAGAAATCTAGGTAAGTTTATAGATCTGGTCTGTTCTGCAAAATTTATCTTTTACAGATCTATAAGCTAGTTTGTCTCGGTAAAAGCGCGTATATACGCGGCTTTTCTTCATTAAAAGCACGTATGGAAGTTAGGGTTTCTGAAGCTTATTTACAAATATTACTTCTGTGATTTTTGTTTTCTCTCTGCTGTCGATCAATGAAGTCTACTTGAAGTTCAGGGTTGATTGAATATGGAGTATGCTGTTGATTTGATAATGAACAAATCTAATCAATGAGTGAGAAAACATGGTTAAATTTGACTGACTGTCTAAAGGTTCTGCATTGCTGAGAAGGTGTCTTACTGAAAGCCTCAAATCTGAATCTGAGATTAATCACATTATAAAAAATCAATATTCTCAGAAGTATACGTAGTTTGATACAAAGAAAAGCGCGTATACACGCAACTTCGGTGAAGAGAAGTAGTGTATGAATTTCATGTTATAAAAAACAGTATGCACAGAGGCATACGCAGGTTGGTGAGAAAGAAAGAGCGTATACATGCGGCTTCAGTGAATAAAAGTAGCGTATGCTATTCGAATTAACGAATGTTCAGGGTTGAGTTTGTATCTGAATATCTATTCTGAATTCTGGGTTATTTCTGATATTTTGGTTACAGTGGTCTCACTATTCTGTTTGAATTTTTGGGAAAAATATGTTTGTTGATGTTAAGTGAAGGGTTGTGTTGAAGCTGTTTGATCCAGTATGAAAATTGATGAAATGTGGTCTGCAGTGGGTCTGAAGGTTGAAGCCTTCAGTATGGAAGTAGAAGCTTTCAGCAAGTAGAAGCTAGTGTTGAAATCAGGGGGTTGAAGCTCCCTTCCAGGAGAGGTTGGTAAATGAGATTAGGGGGTTGAAGCTCCCTTCCAGTTGTAGCTGGAAAATGAGAGAAGGTTGCAGCCTTTTGTAGGTAGAAGCCTGCGTACTGGTATAAGTCTGCATCATTACAATGTTGTAAAATGTTTTCTATATAATAAATATTGAAGACAGAGACGATAGCAGCGGTGGTTTTCTCCCAATTTTGGTTTCCACCTTAAATCTTGGTGTTCATGTGTATGATGCTTTATACTGTTGTTTAATACTCATAACTTCTGATTATCTAGCTTTATTCATAATTGATAAATCTATTTAAAAGACTGATTCTCTAAATCTGAAAGATAAATCAGTATACGCTAGTTTCCTTCTATATTTCCACGTGCATACGCTAGTTCAGTTCATAAAAGCCGCGTATGGAAATATGCTCAAAGAAAAAGTAAAAAGTTTTCAGTCAGCTCAAAATACTGATTCACCCCCCCCCCCCCTTTCAGTATTTTTCCCAACAATTGGTATCAGAGCAGGTCCTTTTGAAAAGGCTTAGCCGCTAGAAGGAATATCAATCAAGATGAGCAATCAAGACGGAACAACATCTATCAGGCCTCCGATCTTCAATGGAAACAATTTAATCTTCTGGAAAACAAGGATGAGATCCTATCTTCATTCTCTGGGAGCAGATGTATGGGCTATTGTTGAAGGAGGATATCAATATCCAGCCACAATACCAACAGATCCAACGGAAAGAAAGAATTATGAAACAAATGCAAAAGCGGTCAATGCTCTATTGGGAAGTCTAACTGAATCAGAATTTGTCAAATTCATGTAGTTGGATACAGGAAAGGCAATATGGGACAAAATAATTCTAAGTTATGAAGGTGATGCAAAGGTAAAAAGTGCTAAACTCCAAACTCTCAGAATTCAATATGAAAATATAAAAATGCATAATGAGGAGAGCATTTCCAGTTTCTTTTTACGTCTTGATGATATTGTAAATCATATGAGAAATCTAGGAGAAACAATAACTGAATCTACTTTGGTTGAGAAAGTTTTAAGATCACTAACGACAAAATTTGAGTCAAAAGTTTCTTCTCTTGAAGAAAAACAGGATCTTCAAAATCTTGCTGTGGTGCAACTTCATGGTATACTAACTACATGTGAAATGAGAAGAGGAGGACCATCTGAAGTCAAAGAATCTATCTTTAGAGCTTCTACAAAAGGGAAAGAAGTACAAGAGACAGAAGGATCAGGGTATATCTCAGAAGAAGATGACGTAAATTTTGTAAAGAAACTCCAACTTGGCACAGGACGGTTCAAAGGTAAGCTTCCTTTCAAATGTTTTTCTTGTGGAAGAGTTGGTCATTATGCTGCTAAGTGTCTTTACAAAGAAACACATGAAAAAGGGAAGGAAGTAGCAATAAGGAATAAGAATCGGTTTAGCACTAGAAAAAGTTACTATACTCATGAAGACAGTGATGGGTTATCTGACAGTGAGGAAGAATGTGAACAAGGTCTTAGACTTATCATGGCATTTGAAAAAGAATCTAGAGAAGAAAAATATACTTTTATGGATGCTTTAGAGGAAAATGATTTTCCTGATGAATTCAATCAACTCAAAATATGCTTAGAAGAAAGTAAAATATCCATAGAAACTTTGAAAAATCAGCTTGAAGAAAAGGAGAAACACAATGACAAATTAGAATGTGAAATAGTAAGTCTAAGAAAATAAATTGAGAAAGTGAAGACTTTGAATCTTAGATTTTCTAAAGGATCTGAAACCTTAGATGAGATTATCAAGGTACAACGTTCTCCTCTTATAAAGACAGGTCTTGGATATATCGGAGAATCTTCTCAGGCTTCAACACCAAATTATCTAAAAGCAACTACAGCTAGTATACAACATTCTGCCACTCAGCAAGGGAATAAAGATTCTTCACAGGTAAAGCATGACTAGCTCAATTCAAAGAACACTAACAAGAATACCTTTCAAAGAAACACCAACCAACAGGTAAATTCAAGTAGAAGATTTCATGATCGCAGAAATTTCTTCTTCAATGGACAATGTTTCTCATGTCACAATTTTGGTCATAAAGTTGTTCAATGTGTTGCATATAAAACCATCATGACAAGAGAAGCAAGAAAGAAAAGGATTGATATTGGAACAAAGAATAATACCTATAAAAAATTTTATCCTCTTCAAAATGAATTTGAATGTGCTTATTGCAATAACTTTGGCCATGAAGAATCTGAATGCAGGAGCAAAGTCCAGCCAAAAGAGAAGTTTCCTTCAAGCTCCAAAGTGTGGAAAAAGAAGGAATTACAAGTTGAAAATTGTGGCATAGCTTTATTTGCAGAAGGTGAATAAAATCAATGGTACATTGATAGTGGATGCTCAAAACACATGACAGGTGACAAAAACGAACTTCTTGCATATAGTGCGCTAGAAAAAGAAAAGAATGTTACATTTGGAAATGATACTCCTGTCGTCATTAAGGGAAAAGGGTCTATTTTCCTAAAAGAAAAGGTGAAAGCTTATAATGTCATGTATGTGGATGGATTAAAGCATAACCTGTTAAGTATAAGTCAAATGTGTGATCAAGGAACTGAAGTTGTCTTTAGTTCAAAAGAATGTGTGGTACGTGATCTTGATACAGGTAAAACAATTATAAAAGGAAAAAGAACTCCAAGCAACTTGTATGTATTGAAGAACTGCAAAGAACAATGTTGTTTGAATAAATCTTCAGAAAACTGGCTATGGCATAGAATATTGGGGCATCTAAGCTTCTCTCAAATCAACAAATCAAGCAGACTTAAAGTTTTTCATGATCTTCCCAATATTACTCTACCTGAAAGTATCATATGCAAATCTTGCCAATTCGGTAAGCAAACCAAAGTCAAATTTAATGCCAAGGAAGGATCATCAAGTAAGCCTCTTGAACTCATTCATACTGACATATGTGGACCTGTGAGGAAAAATTCACCACGTAGTGAACAATAATATATCTTGTCTATTGAGGATTTCTCTAGGATGTGTTGGATTGGGTTGCTTAAACACAAAGATGAAGCATTTGAGAAATTTCAGATCTTCAAAGCACTGGTTGAAAATGAATTAGATCTAAAAATCAAGTGTCTTAGATCTAATCAAGGAGGAGAATATTCTTCAGATTAATTCCTTGAATTTTTTGAACAACATGGCATAAAGAGACAGTTTACTGTAGCTGGCACTCCACAACAAAATAACGTAGTAGAAAGAATGAATAGAACAGTTCAATAAATGGCTAGAGCTATGCTTGATGATTCCGGAACACCTAATACATTTTGGGGAGAAGCAGCACATACAATGGTAAATATTCTTAACAAGGCACATGTTCATGTAAACAGTGATAAAACTACATATGAACTCTGGTATGGTAATCCTCCCACTGTGAAGAATTTTAGAGTTTTTGGAAGCAAATGCTTTATCAAAAATAATGATGAAAAACTTGGCAAGTTTGAACCCAGAGCAGATGAAGGAATACTTCTTGGTTACTCCTCTAGGAGTAGAGCAAATAAATGTTACAATAAAAGACTTCAGAAGATTGTTGAATATATTGATGTTGTTATTGATGAGTCTCCTGCAGCTCCAAAAGAATAAAAACAAACAACAGATGAAGACGAAGATGACACATATCCTTCTACATCAAATAGAAATGATATAGAAAGTGAACCCAATAAAGAACCCTGAGATGATTTATCTAAAAAAGCTCCATCCAGATATGTTCAAAAGAATCATCCAGAATCTCAAATTTTGGGAGAAAAGGAATCAAGTGTACAAACAAGAAGGACTCTTGTGGGATCTTCTAGCTATCTAGCATTTCTATCCACTATTGAACCACATTATTTCATCAAGCTAGTAAAGATGAATGATGGATTCAAGCCATGAATGAAGAGCTTGATCAAATTGAAAAGAACCACACTTGGAAATTAGTACTAAGACCTCATGACAAAAATGTCATTGGAACTAAATGGACATTCAAAAACAAGTTAAATGAGAATGGGGATGTTAAAAGAAATAAATCTAGACTTGTTTGCAAGGGGTATGCTCAACAAGAAGGTATATACTTTGAAGAAAATTTTTCTCCTGTAGCTAGACTTGAAGCCATAAGAATGTTTCTTTCTTTCTCAAGCTTCCAACAAATCAAAGTTTATCAAACGGATGTTAAATCTGCTTTTCTCAATGGTGATCTAGAAGAATAAGTTTATATAGAACAACCAGAAGGATTCATTTTGGGAAATGATGAAAAACTTGTTTGTAGACTTAAAAAGGCTCTATATGGTCTCAAACAAGCTCTAAGGGCATGGTATTATCGTCTTGACAAATATCTTCATCAACAAGGATTTTCAAAGGGGTCTGTTGATAGAAACTTATACACAAAAACTGAAAATGATAAACTATTGATTGTGGTTGTATATGTTGATGATATCATTTTTGGAAGTAATGAAGAGTTTATGAGTCAGAAATTTGCTTCTGTTATGCAGCAAGAATTTGAAATGTCTTTACTTGGGGAACTAACATTCTTTCTTGGCTTGCAAGTGCATCAAGCAACAGATGGCATATTCTTATCAGAAGAAAAATATCTTAAGCAAATTATGAAGAAGTATGGCATGGAAGAGTGCAAACCTGTAAGTACACCAATGATAACCAGATGTAATATGAGTTCTAATGATGATTCCCCCATGGTGAATCAACCAGAATACAGATCTATGATAGGAAGTCTACTTTATCTCACTGGGACAAGACCAGACATTATGCATGTAGTTGGGATTGTTGGACGATTCCAATCTAATCCAAAAGGGTCTCACCTTCAGGCTGTCAAAAGAATATTCAAATATCTATAAGGAACTGAAGACTTTGGACTATGGTATCCAAAGAATGTTGATCTCACTCTTTATGCTTACACGGATGCAGATTGGGCTGGAAATGTTGATGATCAGAAAAGCACTACTGGTGGTGCATTCTATATGGGGCCCCGGTTGGTATCTTGGTTCAGCAAGAAGCAAAGCTCCATTGCCTTATCTACAACAGAAACAGAATATGAAGCTGCCACATCATGTTGCACTCAACTTCTTTGGATGATGCAAACCTTACAAGACATTCAAATCAAATGTTCACCTCCTATCTCCATTATGTGTGATAATACAAGTGCCATTAGTATCTCAAAGAATCCTGTTATGCATTCCAAGACCAAGCACATTCCCATCAAGTATCACTTCTTACGTGAACAAGTGCCTGAACAAAAGGTAAAGTTGGAGTATGTTCCCTCCAATGAACAAGTCGCTTAGATATTTAAGAAACCTTTACCCAAAGAAGCATTCAAATATCTCAGACAGAAGTTGGGATTTGTCTCTGCCTCTCAGAAGATCAGATCTGCTTAAATTCAGAAGATTAAATTGGATACACAGATTTCTTGAAGGACAGTCACGTATATACGCGAGTTTAGACACAGAAAACCGTGTATGGGTGTTTGCTGACAAAATTTTTCTGGGTCAGCATTCTTCAGCACAGTTGTGGTGTTGTTGGGTTTCTATGGTGATGTTTTAGCTCTCATATTTCTGTTTCATTCTCTGATATTTGATGAATATGCCTTGATTATTTGATGCACAAGCTAAGGGGGAGCTTTGGTCATATGGAAAGGATGCATATTTGGCATTCTAAGTATTTGCTATGGTCTGATCTCATGCTTGATATTCTTTGGTCTTGATTGTATAAGTTATTTCTATATCTTGGTGAAAAGGTCATGTTGAGACCCATGATCTAAATTGTTATATTAAGTCATGTAAATACTTCTTCAAATTTGTAAACCCACTTGGTTGGGTAGTTGAGTCAAAATGTGTAAACCCACTTGGTTGGGTACTTGAGTCACATATGTAAATCCACTTGGTTGGATCATTGATGTAAGTATGAGTCCTTGGTGATAGGAAAGGTCATAGAGTCATGTTCTTAATTGAAAAATATGTTTGAAGATTCAGCATGAACTCAGGGGGAGCATGGTAACTTCAGTGCACATCATATCTACAGAGCTCTTCTTTCTACAAGAGAATAAAAACCTTGTTTTGGTTTTGATCCCCCCCTTTGCCCTTGATGTCAAAGGGGGAGAGTATCATGGTGTTTGAATAATGGTTATAATAAATGTATCTATTTGTTGTGGTGATCAAACACCATCATGGTTGCCATCAAGTCCAAAGGGGGAGATTGTTGGCAATATGATGCAATGTGTTGTCCTTGATGGAAACTGACTTTATGAGTTGTCTTTGGATAGCAACCTATTTGTTAATGATATAAATCTGATGTATCTACAAAGCAAATCAGAAGTAAAAAAGAAAGAAATTACAGTAAGTGCCAGAAGTAATGATAAATATAATATGTCACAATGTATATGCAAGTTTGTAAAGGCCAAGTCACGTATGCACCCAGATAAGTACGACCCAAGTCGCGTATGCCCTTTTGTGCTCCAAAATTAGAATAGCAAGGGGCATTACCATGATTTTGGCACACAGTATTGAGCGCTGTATGGCTTATTTGATTACGTCCAAGAATACCATTGGAAGTTGTATGGTTTTGGCTCATGGTATTGGTAAAAGCTAAATCTATTTAAGGAGAAGAGGATCATAGTGAAAAGTGTGCATGTGTAAGGGTTGTTGATGAATAAATTCCTCTAAGGAATATCTGCATGGTTTAACTCTGTTCTTAATTGATAAATCTGAATCTATGATGCACCTATGGATATGATGAAGGTTCAAGATCTTTGGATCTAGAAATGATGAATCTCTAGGATGATCTGCAAAAGAAATGATGAAGACCTGGCGCAAGTCTGATGAAGAAATTGAAGAAATCTAGGTAAGTTTATAGATCTGGTATGTTCTACAAAATTTATCTTTTACAAATCTATACGCTATTTTGTCTCGATAAAAGCATGTATATACGCGGGTTTGCTTCATTAAAAGCGCGTATGGAAGTTAGGGTTTTTGAAGCTTATTTACAAATATTACTTCTGTGATTTCTATTTTCTCTCTGCTGTCGATCAATGAAGTCTACTTGAAGTTCTGGGTTGATTGAATATGGAGTATGCTACTGATTTGATAATGAACAAATCTAATCAATGAGTGAGAAAACATGGTTAAATCTGACTGACTGTCTAAAGGTTCTGCATTGCTGAGAAGGTGTCTTACTGAAAGCCTCAAATATGAATCTGAGATTAATCACATTCTAAAAAATCAGTATTCTCATAAGTATACGCAGGTTGATACGAAGAAAAGCACATATACACGCAGCTTTAGTGAAGAGAATTAGCGTATGAATTTCATGTTATAAAAAAAAGTATGCACAGAGGCATATGTAGGTTGGTGAGTAGGAAAGAGTGTATACACGCGGCTTCAGTGAATAAAAGTAGCGTATGCTATTTGAATTAATGAATTTTCAGGGTTGAGTTTGTATCTGAATATCTATTTTGAAGTCTGGGTTATTTCTGATATTCTGGTTACAGTGGTCTCACTGTTCTGCTTGAAGTTTTGGGCAAAATATTTTTGTTGATGTTAAGTGAAGGGCTGTGTTGAAGCTGTTTGATCCAGTATGAAAATTGATGAAATGTGGCATGCAATGGGTCTGAAGGTTGAAGCCTTCAGTATGGAAGTAGAAGCTTTCAGCCAATAGAAGCTGGTGTTGAAATCAGGGGTTTGAAGCTCCCTTCCAGGAGAGGATGGTAAACGAGATCAAGGGGTTGAAGCTCCCTTCCAGTTGTAGCTAGAAAATGAGAGAAGGTTGAAGCCTGCGTACTGGTATAAGTCTGCATCAGTACAATGTTGTAAGAGGTTTTCTATATAATAAATATTGAAGACAGAGATGACAGCAGTGGTGGTTTTCTACCAATTTGGGTTTCCACCTTAAATCTTGGTGTTCATGTGTATGATGATTTATACTGTGGTTTACTACTCATAACTTCTGATTATCTAGCTTTATTCATAACTGATAAATCTGTTTAAAAGACTGATTCTCTAAATCTGAAAGATAAATCAGTATACGCTAGTTTCCTTCTATATTTCTGCGTGCATATGCTAGTTCAGTTCATAAAAACCACGTATGGAAATCTGCTCAAAGAAAAAGTAAAACGTTTTCAGTCAGCTCAAAATACTAGTTCACCCCCCCCCCCCTCTCAGTATTTTTCCCAACAGATGAACCCCGCTGAGTTAACAAGAACTGAAAATCCTGAAGTTTACGGCAGAGATCAATAAGATGGTCTCCGGTACATAACTTTTATGGAAACTTAAATCTCTTCTTTTCCGCTGTATTACCCTCTCCAACATTATCGTTATATTTTTTTGCATTGCCTTTCCCATCCTTATATTTATTCTTATTATTCTTCCCTTCTTCTTCCCATCATATTTTGATTTCCTTTGGGGTTATAAGCTTGAAAACAAATAATAGGTAAGGGCTAGGAAGGAGTAGAAACCGATGGCATAGCCTAAATAGAAGGAGAATATTGTAAAGACAACTGTTGCCATTGATTCAAAAGGTTAGTCGTGCCACTATCGATCGAACCGACAAGCCCATCAGCATGATGACCTGGATTTGATTTGGCTAAATCCACTTTGGAATGAGGAGCATCCGAAAAAATCTTATGAAGGACCCAAGATTGAAAATAAATTAGTTCCAACTATTGGGCCCTAAAGATAGCCAGTTCCTCAAATAATACCCCAGAAAGCGATAAATCCTTTCAGATTTTTGGCTGTAAGGATTTAAGAAACCACTCGAGAAGGAATTCATTAGGAATTTGGGTTTTGATGAGCCTCTTTCTTCTCCTCCATTCTTGAATATGATCATAAATGTGTGTTGCCTTATCCTACTGTTAGCACCCTGTAATCAGCAAGATTGGCAAATGTCCGACTGCAAGGATAACATCGTTTCAACCACTTTGGGATTCTAGGATCTAGCCCTCCTGAATCCGGAGAGAGATCTCTCCAATAAGTGCAAAGATGGATTTGTCTTTGAAGTTTTGGGTAATGATATTAGGCTAGTTATGAAGGCCGAGGGTTTTGTTTGTTTTTGGATGGTTGAGCATGATTACTGTTGGAGGTGGAAATTTTTGAATGAAAAGAGTTTCAAAGGTGTGAATTTGCAAGTAAATAGAACAAGCTTTGGCCAGGAAGATAGATAACTTCAGGTTTTAGTCCATTGGGCTATGGAGTCATAATAAGGTTTAATTGAAGTAGCAAGAGGAAAGAGTTGTCCATGGGGCAAGTCATCTATGTCTAAGGATCTCTTTAAAGTTTGATTTATGGAATGAAATGAAACAATAAGAAGGGGAAATTAACAGATGAAGAAGAAAGAGCAGCCTAAGATCTGGTAAGTACTTCTAAACTAGCCAGCTTTTGACATACACTTAAGAAAGACATGAAAGTAAACTAGGATCTGGTAAGTACTTTTAAACTAGCCAGCCTTTGATACACTTTCAATAGAAAACATTTAAAAATAGGGGAAACACAAATGATAACAAAGAATGGTCTAAGATCTGGTAAGTACTTCTAAACTAGCCAGCTTTCAACACATTCCAAGGGAAACATTCAGACAATGTTTGGGGATAAAACTAGGGCCAGGGCACACCATATCTTACTTAGTTCATCTCTACTTAACTAATAATGAACATAAAATTTAAGAATAATATTCAGCTAAGACAATAAGACGAGGGAATGCCAGCATTCTTATGCTTAAACTGAATTAAATCATTCCCAAATAACACACATTAGAAGAAAAAATTGAGATAAATATTTTCAGTCAGAGAAGGGTACTGGTATACAGTAGGTCCTAACTCTATGCATGTTGTTCTTTATAAGAGAATATGAACATAGTGAAAACAAAAATAAAACAACAATTCACAATGAGAAAAAAATCACCGTCAACATAGACAAGGATCCCATAAATCAGCTTGTATTGATGCTCCAAACCAGTTACAGCTTTAAGTCCAATGCTTTAGTTTAGCAATCATCTACACCTCCCAGAATAACTTATCTATTACAAGAAGAGCTCCAAGATCTAGTGAACACTATTTACAGATAGAAGTCTCAAGCTCAATTACATTTCAATGTTCAGTAGCCAAATCAACCAACCCCTCTCTCATCTTCTCCAGTAGTATTTATAGAAAAATGAGGAGGTGAGATCTGATAAAATATCTCCAGAGATAATTAATATAGACTTAATGGTTCCTTGGCCCTTGGGGGACTCGGTGAAGAAACTTACATAGGTGTCCTTTGTATTAAATGATTTACATTAAGATTTAAGCTCGGTGGGAGATCTTATTGACTTTTGAAGCTCTGTGTGGTGTCAAAGTAACTCTGCTGATATTTTGTCATTAATTTTGTTTGCAGAATTTACTCTCTGGCTACGCTTGAGACAAATATGTAATCCCGATCAATAAATTTGGCCTCTGATATGAATGCTTTGAGGCACAGGTGGCACTATGGTAGCTGGGAGGAATCGATTTGCCTCAGCTGTGGCGGTGGAAGCTTTATGTCTGATGAACCTTTATGATTTTTTTCTTTTACCTATGTTTTAATTGGGGATTAGGCTTTTGATAAACCATCTTAGATGTAATCCCCGCAGATCTGTCTTCAGTCTTCTGTTCTGGCATATTTTTGTCTTCGACACTGATACTCTTTAATTTGTGCCTGATTCATTGTGTTTGTTGGTGTGTAGGGCTGCGCAGGGGTCGTATGGCGTCAATGCCTCATGAATCATTGACGAAACATGGAATTGAATCCCATGAATGATTCCATTTGATGAATCGAAGGCGGGAGGACCGTCATCCTCAGCCTTTGAAATTTTCTTCAGTATAGTGGAAAAACCATTTAAACCTTGCAAAATACGAACAATCATTATAAAATCCTGCATATATAGGTTTACTGCTTCAGAAGGCACGTGGAAAGAGCATAGCCATTGGATGGCATCATCCAATGGCCGATATTGATTAGAGGAGGTCAAAGGAGAGGTAGAGGAAGAATTAAATTGGAACCATCGATCACGCAGAGATCGACGGTCGGGAGCAGAGGTGAATAAATAACGTGAAGGGGTCACATAATTCGAAAAAAAATAATAAAAAGTGAAGATAAAGGTTTAAAACCTTTGTTTCAGTGAAAAATGAGTGGGGAGCTCAGGATGAACATGGGCTGTCGGATGAGATCATCCCACGCGATCAACGGTGGAGATAGGGTACCGACAAACCTTATGAAACATGCCCGGACCTCAAAAAAGTTTAATAAAACCTTGCTGAATAAAGTTCCCGGGTCCGCATTGGGTGACTGTGCAAGGAACCCATGGAGATCCCCTCCAATTAAAATCTCCCGCGTGGATGTTGAGGTGGCGTTGGGGGCCACTGGCTCTTGTGGGATCGTTGACTGCCGCTGCAGAAGAGGGGACCAGGGCGATGGAGTGTGGGTCATCGATCTGCAGATCAAATCGACGGCAGAGATGTTTTAAGTAATCGCGCCGTACCACTTTTATCTTACGGGCTTCTTCATAGCGCGATCACCGTTCGATGATCTAGCCTCAGATCGAATGGTGTGCATCGATATCGCGCTCACTCCACATCTGAACTTTAATGCCCGTGGAAAACGGTATCGCCATACAGCCCAAGGCCACGTGTCGGCCAGTGGCGCTGATTGCTGCAAAATGGAAAAAACCGCCCCCCTCTCAAAAGCAGTGCAATGAATTCCACTCGGTTTTCTTTTTAATATAATGACAAAAAACATTAAAAACCCAAAAATCAAATATACACAAAGGTTTGTGTGTCGGGCGGGTTTTCTGTTTGCGATTTGGTTTGGCGCCCGGCAGCGGGGCCACGGATGTATGGAAGATAATATGACCGGGGGTTTATGCACAAGGCTAATCGGCATGGAGCAATGCGATAAGCCCTTGGATGGCTAGCACTTGGTTCCAACGCAAAGGTGTATGCAGTGGAAATGGCTAAGGACTTAGCCCAAGGGGGCTTAAAAATTAACACAAAATATGTATTTTTATGAATTTTTGATGTTTTTCAAAGGTTTTGTGGGTTTCGATAAGGCAAAGAAGGGGTCTTAAACCTTATCAAAGGGGTTTTGATGAAGGGGAAAGGGGAAACGCATGAAAATGAGGGATTTTAATGGGGAATAAAGGGGTAAAAATGAGGTTAGCCTTGGAAGTGGAAGGAAGGGGAAAAAGGAGTTTGCAGCAGTATTTTGTCTTGGAAATCAGCAGGATTTCTAAGTGTAAAATGAGCATAGCAGTGAAGATTTGGACAGAGGCATGAGGCCTTCAAGAGTATTCAAGAGCCAACACTTTTTTGCAATAAAATTTGTTCCTTGAAGACTCCAAAAATTATTTAGCCACCTTTTGGTATAACAAATTTCATAGGTGGCTAACAATGGCTCCACTTGGTGATGGTGCCTTCTTGAAGGCATCGAGAACTTCAGACTTGGATTCTTTGGGAGGCTGATAAGTGCCTCGTCCATTGGGCTGCCTTTCTTTCCTTGTATGATATTCTTTTGTTCTGAAATCATATTAGCATCCATAAAAACAATGGATCTTTCATCAAAAAGCTATCTACCTACCTAATCCTACTGCTCTAACATTTTTTCTTCTTTAGAGTGGACTTGGATTGGAAAACTCTTTCACAACATTTTATTCTTTTGAAAGCAGGAAATCTAATGTATTTCTACTCCTTATTTCTCCATGGACTCAGATTGAACAGTTGAGCCCATATGATTCTCTACCTAATCTACCATCTTTTGGGCTTAAACTATCCAACAGAATTTACTCTCTAAATTGTACAACATAAATTTAAAAATCAATCAAGTCAGGATTGAATAGTCTAACTTGATGCTGGTCTATGGCATAAAAACAAGCTGCACATAGACATTTTTTTGCACAAAATTTAACATAAAAATGGAAGGCTTGAGATCTGAAATTTCAAAGTATTTCCTTCACCTTTTTACAGCTCTGTTTTGACTCTTACTTGAGCTATCTTTATTTTGCTAACTGGTTTAGATTTTAAGCTGTTTAGAACCAGATTTTTACATCTTTTGACTCAAAATTTGAAACAGATTTGATTCATTCTCTCTTTGAAATTTTAGGTTCAGATTTTGAGCATGTTTGAACCTTTAATTTCTATCCTAAACTATCTACTGATAAGCCAAGATTAAATAGTTTGGAAAATCGAATTCACTATCCTATCAGCGGAAAAATTAAAACTAATTAGTCAAGATTAAACAATTTGACTAACTAGAAGTGTGTTCCTCAGGAGTGGCATTTGAGCTTGCACGCTTTCAGATTTGTTTCTCTTTTTGGTATGGGGCTATACCTTTCATGTTTTTACCATCTGCCCTCTTTTCTTTCTTCTATTGTTTTTGTATTTTTATGTTTTTTATTTTTCTTCAAAGTAGAAAACAACAACTAACTACACGCTCAAAACTGAGCTTTATTGACATTCCTATCTAACATATTCTAACTTGAAGTATTTACATAGACATATGATACAAAAATGCCAATGTAACCATTTGAGTAATGTCATAAATAAGAAGAAACTTTGGTTGCTTGTTAGAGTTATCCATAGTACATTTTGAAGATTAATCTTCAAAACCAAGACTATCACAGGAGGTTACAGCTTTTCATGTCTCTAGCTCTTGCAAAGGATCACTGCTTGATCATTTAAGCCAGTTGGGATTTCCACACACTCTTCCATAGGATCAACAAAGAAAATATGAAGATTATCTTCTTTTTGGCCCTCCATGTTTGGTAGATTTTCTGCTTCCAAGACATCAGCTTTGAGGAGTACATCTTCAAAAAGTTGCTTGGAAGCATCATCATTCTTAACCTATAAAATAGTAAACAGTGAAATGTCTTCTTTCTTTAAATCTATGCTTACTTCTGATATAAATTCAGGATCTTCAAATTGCAGTTTAACATTATTGAATGGAGAAGTCTCTTCTTGGAACGATGATATATCCTTAGTAGGATAGTCTTCTATTTGTTTTTCTCCTTCAAAGTTTTTCCAGTATATTTTATTTTTTAGGATAGCAGGTCTGATTTTTTCTTGAATAGTAAATTGCTTGCTCTCCCAAGGTTTTAGACACATGCTAGCCATAAGGGCTAATCCTCCAGCAAAACTATTTTGGTCTTTAGGAACAAGTATAAGTTGGAATTCTTTAAAATATTTTATTAAATCCATGGTATGCATGTGAGAGGAGTGATGAGGGTGCCTTCATCCTTGATGAAGTCACAAGCCTTTTCATCTTTTTCATGGATTTCATGAGTTACTTCATGCTCCATTGCGTCACTGATTTCTTGACGTTTAGCCTCATCATCATTATTTCTTTCCTCACTGTTTTCTTCACTGTCATCTTGGATCTCAAACTGACCACTACCCTCCTCACTTGCCTCATTTTGGCTCTTTCCTTCACCGAGGTCTTCTTCTTTGTCACTTTCGACATTGTCACTTTGGATTTCTTGGTCATTCAGAGGTTGATTAGTGTAATGACAGTCACGATAGATGTCATGACTGTCATGACTATTTTCTTTCAGTAGCCCTCATGGAGCTAGAAGACCTAAAAAGATTCAAAGTGTAGGACAGCCTTGGAATTTTGGCTGAGGCTTCTCAATAGGTGTTCAAGATCTCTTGAGGGACCTCTCCACAAATTTTGAGGGAAATTGGACAAATTTTTGTTTTTTCCAAATTTTGACCCCTATTTGCGCAACACCCTAGGTGCTACGCATAAAATTGCTTCATCCTCAGCTCTCAAAGTTTTCATTTTTGTATCTCACATCACTATAAATCCGCTCAACAATTTTCAGATCATTTGGAGCATTTTTACCCGCTCAAAAGGTCAAAAAACATCAAACATTTGACCTTTTTGCCTCATTTTCAGACCAGGCGCCGCGCACAAAATAATGTTGGGAGATTTAATTTTTGGACTAGTGAATGGCATCCGCGTAGCACAACTCAAGTATTTCTGGAACATAGACACATCAAGATTTCCTATGGGCCATTACGGAGCCAAATCCGGTGTAGGGAAGGGGTCCAAAACTTAGCTGCAATAGACCCTATTTTCCGCTGAAGTGGCGCTACGTACAGAGGTTGCCTAGTGTGTTTTGGACCAAAAGTCAACAAAATACACTCATTTATCACAAATAGTTTTTTTTGAGCTTTTTGAGGCAAATTAAGCTAGAATTAGGTGCAAATAGTTATTTTAGCATTTATTTCTTGGGATATTATGTGCCTTGGTCCTTGCATGGTCTCTTGCCCATAAATGATATTTATGATTATATTTCACATTTTCCTACAACATTTAGAGTTTAGTCCTCATTTGCTCCATAAATAGAGCATGAGTCCCCTATGTATTTTGTTGGCATTTGATGAGCTTGAAGAGCAATATACATGGTTTCATGAGCTTGGAGAAGAAATAGGTTTTGTGAAGTGGATGAATGGTTTGTTTGGCTTGATGATGGAGAAGCTTGTTTGCAGGATTCCCTAGCTTGGTGAAGGGTGATGTCTTCCCAATTTATCTATTCTTTCCTTTGTTATCATTATGTTTCATGTTTCTTGGATACTATCAAACAGAAAAGAGTAGGTTGAGACATGTTCTTTGAGGCACCTTAGTCCTCGTGTTTGTTATAGCTTTGATATTTTCTCTTTTTGCCATCTTAAGGAATTCTTGACTACTCCTTAGGTCCACCAAATTTTTTTTTGTTTCATGTATGGTTAGTATGCTATCTTGGAGGTATGATTCATGGTATGCCCTGCTTATTTGAAGTTTTCAAAACCCTATCTTGAAGCCCTTCTCTAAAATATTGATTGATAGGTTAAGTCAAAGAGGTCTCACTCGATATTTCCCTTTGTCCATGCTTACAAAATTGTTTCAGAGTTCCCAATAGCTTGATATATGTTGTTTAGGAGTTCCCTCTCCATAAATTGAGTTATTTTTATTTTCTGATGTGTTTTCCCAAAATCTGAAGGTGAATTTCTAAAGTTAGAAGCTCTTATGCTTTCTATGTATCACTGGAATGTTTCTCTTGGATGTTTATTAGTTTAGATTATGGTTTATTGAGATTAATGGTTTTCCATACCTCATGAATTGTAACTTTTAAATTATATATGTTTAATACCTCTTATCCTTTCCCAAACTTAATGTTCACTACACCTCATACATCACCTTAAGGATCCATTACCCTTGCTAAATCGGCTCTACAACACACTCTATTTCATGATTTAGACACTCTTGAGTTTCAGTTGACTCCATAGCCCAATGGCTTTGACATACTCTCACTCCACATATCTCATTTGACCATCTTACCCAACCAAAACAATCAACAAACCCTACACCTAATAAATAGCCTAAAATCAAAACCCTAAAGCAAAAATAACACATCCTTTGCACCCTATAGAGAGATCTGTCTCTGAGTCCAGGAAGGCTAGGTCTTTGGACTCCAAAGCTTGGTTCCATGTTACCATGTCATTTTGTCTACCAATATTCCAAATCATGAGACCTTAATGACAACTACTGGGTGAAAATCACTAGCATAATTTCTCCTACACCTTCTTGAAGAAGCCTCGGCACTTGTAGGAGAAAGCCCACAAAGCCTCCTCAATTGACGAAATAATCGGTCAACCACTTTTAATAGTTATGAGATTTTAACTAAACTCAGAAAATTATGAAGCTATGGCAATATAGGAGAAAATATCACTTTGTACAAAAATGTCCCTAAGATACAACAATCAAGAAGCCCTCAAGTATTTCTGCTCTAGGTTATTAGGACCAGACACAAAAATACAAGAAAGTGAATAAGAGGACCTTCCAAGAATAGTCTGGGGTAATTGTGCCCCAGGTCTACTAGAAAAGGTAACTAAAATATTTACATTGACCTCCTCAAAAAATCCTTTGCTGGTGCAAGTACTCAAGCTTTGCAAGGGCACCCTCCAGAAGTACTAATGAGAATTATGCAACGTCTGCCTCAGGTACCATGGGTATTCACCCCTGTAGTCCCCTATGTGATACCTATGAATAGAAAATATGGACACCAGTTTTTATTGGAAGCAGAATGGTCTTGGGTTAGGATCCAACAAATAGGAGAGGGGGTATCTCTCTTCTCTGCCTTCACTATGTAATATTCCCAAATTTGGATTGCTAGCAAGGCATGCCTGAAAAACGAATTTTTCAAGAATGGATGCTAAAGCACTTGAAATCAGCCTTTGGATCTCTTATATATGAGTATCGAATACCTAAATCCAAGAGGATTTTAGAAACAAATCTTTCTAGGTGGGTTAAACAGATCTCCCACACCTAGTACAGCTAGAAAATTTCCCAAAGAAGGGACTGCAGCACTATGTGAGAAAATGCTCAGAAAATAACACAGTTCAGCCCAATATATGTAGGATGCCAATATGTAGGCTCAATAATGTCATTTACAATAGTATTTCAAGATTATATTGAATCCCATACATCGTAGAACAGTAAATAGGAAACTTTACATGAAGAAATCCCCAAAATAAGAGGCTGCAACCATAAGATATGACTATACAAGCTTGAAAACGTTATTTTATTAGCTAAAAAGAGTTGTAAGTTACACTTCATATCTAGAGAAGACCTGTGTACAAAATGATAGATCCATATCATATATGTACACTATAGAGTCTCCTCTTCACAAGCCCCTTGGGGTTTTCAGCAGAAAATGTAGTACATGGAGTAGATCTGAGATCTAATGCAACTGATCTACAAAATGATTCAAAATTTTTGAAGTGAATACATAAATATTTAGATGAGATCTAAATGGAACATGGATTAGATCTGTAATCCATGGATCACCATAGTGAAGGGCAGATTCCCAACACTAGAGATCTCTCCTCCTTGAAGTGCCAAAAGACCCGGCAACTTTCTCCTTGCAAATAACGCAGTTCTGGAAGATGGACTACATTTTTGGCTCTAGAGCATGATATGGCCTAATTCCAAGGTCTGAAAATGGGCTCTCCTCATCCAATACTCTCTTTCCAAGGGGATAGAAAGCCTTCCCACTGAAAAGAGGCACTATAATGGCTTAGATATGAATAGATCTAGCCTCCACTTGATGCAGCTTTCAAGGAAAACCAAACCCTCAATAGGGTATGTGTTGTATTTGGAAGAAGAGCTTGGACAAATGCCTGATAGTGGTCAATTAATGCAAGACTACTCCAAGAGACCTCTCAAGGAAGGAGGTGGGATTCCCGATCAATAACACCCAAGTGCTAAACAACACTATTCTCATCTAAAAAGATAGAGAATGAGGGATGTCTAAACAAAAAATACGTTAAGAAATAATAACATCAACAACCCCTCTCATGCTATCCTCCTCCTTAAATAAGATGGGATCCTTGCCAAACCCTAAACCATCTCAATGATTTAGCTGCATTCACATGATTAGTCTCCAACTAAAACTGCACTGGGCATCTAGGTGGTTCAATGTATCTAGACAACGCTGTTGATTTGGTCCAGTTGACCCAGTCAAATGACTTAATCCCTTTCATACATAAGGGTGTTTTGTTGAAGCAGGCCAGATTTAGCCTTGTTCACATGGGCATATATTTATTCTGTTGTTTTAGGAGTTTAATTTATCTTCCTTTACAATTTTATTTTTGCAACAAGAAAAGGAAAAAAAAATAGAATATTCCTATTATCTTGGCTAATTAGGAATATTACAATCCTCCCCTCCAAAATGTTGCTTTTCCTCAAGCAACTGATAAGGTGAGTGCTACAATTCATCTCTCCCTCCATTGGTGTCACAAACAAAATATAAGCTTCTCTCATAAGCTAAGTGATCACCAAGCCATCCATCCATGACTTGCCCCAATAATTTTCTTATGAGAGGCAAAAAAATCATCTCACAAGGAAGCAATAAATCACCTGAAACATTCATGGTTTGCCCAATGCCCTCCCTAAAATATAAAACAGAAATTACAGGGAGTATAGTCATCCCATAGGGCACATGCATGCCTTCCCTCCTTCCTCCATCCATCCCCATAAAATGAATAAGTACATCATCAATATAGGGGATCAAAAAAATATGCCAACAATAAAAAATTTGTGTACATGGAGGTGGATCATAGTCCCGTATATGGAACCAGTGCAAAGCATCCCCTTCCTACATCAAATCAAGACAGGGTAAGTAGTTTCTCCACCACTTACTTGCTGCCCTTACCATCTCACCATAGCTGAAAGTGTGAGATATATTTTGTGCCTTTGGGAAGCACCCATCACAATGAAAAATATCCCTTGTTCTTTCAAGGGAGTGGCCCAATTCAGAAATATTTGGGACCCAATATGGGCCATGAAGCTCACAAAATATACTGTTCCTCCTTGAATTCATGGCCTACAAAAACATGGCATAAGAATGCATGAAATCATCATATAAAACAGATGTACTAAGAGCATGCTCTTCACCAAAAATCCTCCTTATATCAATGGAGTGGTGTATATATCTACTCTCTCCTTTAGGTAGGGAAAGAGAGGGCTGATTTAAATATTCCTTAGAGTCATGTTGCTGCTCCATCTCCACAATGTCCATGCATCTTTGACAATGCTGATAAAGCTCCCTTTCAAAGCCCTCCGAATAATAGCTCCTCAAAATGATATTGTTGAGCTTCATAGAATAGGTGTGGCTGAAATTGAACTCTTCATAAGCCCTTTGTAGTAGCTTCTCCTTGAGTTTGGAAGCTCTATACAAGAAGATCCTACCATGATTATAGATGAATCCATCAAGGATTTAATATCTCCCTTCATGCAACCAGTCATCAAGAATCATCCAAGTATGAAGATCCTTGGAATATTCCACTAGCACTTGGGATTTCCAGTAGGGATCTAACGTGCCCAACAATGAAAGCATTGATACTATGTCATCTGAAGTGTCTTCCATGTTGTGGTTCTTTTCCTTGACATCTCCCTTGCCAAAGGTACAAGGCGAAAGTTTTCCAGTCCTTCCTTGCTACCTTCCTTGCTCATGCACATGCTCAGAAGAAGATGGAAGTTCTTGGAAGTTAGCCTCCCATGGAAGGCCACTATCTATCCAAAACCTCATTCATTTTGCCAAAGTATGCATGTGTGACCACCAACTCTCATCATGTGTGGAATAGGATCCTCCAAACAAGCTTATCTCCTAATATTGCCGCCAAAAATGTGGGTCCGCGGAGGAGTTAGCACCTAACCGGCTGGTTAGGAACGGCATAAACCGGCCGGTTCCGTTCCTAACTGGCCGGTTAGGTCTGGTTTTTTTGAGAAAAAGGCGAAATGCCCTAGGTAGCCGGGTTGCCTGGCCAGTTTCGACCGTTGGGCTATCTAACCGGCCGGTTTGGCCGGTTACCGGTTCAAACCGGTCGGTTTTTAAAACTATGGAATACATAGATGGTGACTTCACAAATTTATGCGCAAAGGAGGGCATCAGGAGAGAGTGGACTGCGTGATACAATCTCGAGCAGAATGGTGTGGCAGAACGGAAGAATAGGACAATTGTAGGAGCAGCCAAGGCCATGTTGTTTGACCTTGATTTACCCCGATATTTATGGGCTAAAGCCTGCAACACAACAGTGTATATCCAGAAGAGGACACCTCATATAGCATTGAGGAAGAAGACTCCTGAAGAAGTTTTCACAGGGAAGAAACTGGAGGTAGGGAATCTTCGGATATTTGGTAGCATGGCATACTATCATGTACCTAGCGAGAAGAGAAGCAAGCTTGATCAAACTGTAGAAAGGGGGTATCTTGTAGGATACAGTGACACCTCCAAGGCATATAGGATCTATATTCCTGATAGTAGGAAGGTTGTGATAAGACGCGATATTAAGTTCATGGAGGATAGAGATTTTCAGAAATCGCGGGATATGCCTTCAGAGGATCAAACTGTAGTAGTTCCCTTGGTCCAAGAGCAGCAGGGGCACCAAGAAGAACAGATAGAAAGACAGACTTTGGTACCGAGGACAGGTACTAACATCTTCACAGAGGAAGATCGGGAAGATACTCAGTTAGAGGAGTTGTTAGATCAGGAGGAAGAGTTGAGAGAGCAGCGTTCCACCAGTGGTCGGATCAGTAGGGAAGTTCAACAAGTACTGAGGGACACAAAAAACTTTATTGGGACTCCCAGGTATGGGAAGAGACAACACAGACTTCCTGACAGGTACCAGGCTTTGGTGGCTCAAGTAGAGGAACCTTCCAGCTTCCAGGAAGCAGTTCAACACGAAGTATGGGTAGATGCTATGATAGAAGAGTATGCTTCTATCATGAACAATGATGTCTGGGAAGTTGTACGCAGACCTCAGAGCAGATCAGTTGTTGGATCACGTTGGATCTACAAGATCAAGTACGCTGCAGATGGTAGCGTAGAGAAATATAAGGCAAGGTTCGTGGCAAAAGGGTATGCTCAGAAGGAAGGCATTGACTATGAGGAGACCTTCGAACTAGTTTCCAGATATACCTCCATCCAAACTGTCGTATCTTTAGCAGCGTAGATGGGATGGGAGATTCATCAAATGGATGTCAAGACAACATTCTTGAATGGAGAAATTGAGGAAGAGGTATATATCGAATAGCCAGAGGGTTTTGAGACTCATGAAAGGAAGTCTCATGTGTGCAGATTATAGAAAGCCTTGTACGGGCTTACGCAGTCTCCGAGAGCATGGTATGGTCGGATAGATAGCTATTTGCAAAAGATGGGATTTGTCAAGAGCGACGCAGATCCCAATCTTTACTACTTGCTGGTAGAGGATGAGCCATTGGTACTTGTACTATATGTAGATGATCTGTTTCTCATTGGATCATCTAGGCTCATCAAGGATTGCAAACGAAATCTAGAAGTTGAATTCGACATGAAGGATTTGGGGTTGATGCACTACTTCCTAGGGTTGGAAGTTTGTCAGAAAGATGGAGATATCTTCATGGGACAAGACAGGTATGCCTTGGAAATTCTGAAGAGGTTCATAATGCAGGATTGCAGGCCCATGGCCACACCCATGATCACAAATTGGAAAAAGATAGATGCATCAGAAGATACAGAGGTAGACCCTACATTATACAGGCAACTCATCGGGTCATTGATGTATCTGGTTAACACCAGACCAGATATTTGCTTTGCTGTCAACAGTCTTAGTCAGTTCATGGTGGAACCCAAAAGAGTGCACTGGGTTGCAGCAAGGGACGTCCTGAGGTATGTACGAGGAACAGTTAGATTTGGTATCAGATATGGTAGAGGAGAGGATGTCAGACTAAGTGGATTCACAGATGCAGATTGAGAAAGAAGCTCAGTGGACAGGAAAAGTACCTCTAGGTACTCTTTCAGCATTGGATCAGGAATGGTGTCCTGGTGCAGCAAGAAACAGAAGTCAGTAGCATTGAGCACAGCCGAAGCAGAATACATGGCAGCTAGTACAACTACATGCGAAGCAATTTGGCTTCGGAAAGTTCTTGTGAGTCTATTTAGAAGCAGAATGGAGCCAACTAGGGTTATACTGTGACAATCAGAGTTGTATCAAACTCTGAAAATCCAGTATTTCATGATCAACCCAAACATATTGACACCAGATGTCATTTTATCAGAGACTGTGTTCAGTGTGGGGTAGTACAACTCCAGTACATTCCCATAGGCAAACAATCAACAGATATACTCACTAAGGCTCCGGGGAGAATTAAGTTCACCCAGTTCAGGGAACAATTGGGTATGACTGAAAATCCATTTCAGAAAGGAATGGATCCTCAGCAAGTTAAAGGAGTGAGTTGTAGTACAATAGCAGTTGGCAGCAACACGCAGAGTCAGCAGCAGTACAGGTGCAACAAAGTGCAGTGTTGGTGAGCAACATCAACAACACAACAGCAGATGGTACAGAAGTCAGAGCAGCTCATTGAGAGTTTTGCTAGAGCACCTTTCTCGCTAAGAGGGAGTGTTGATTTATGGTAGCATCAGATGTGCTCTGGCCTTGTAATTTTGTATATGGGCTAAGACACATGTATTCCATAATACCCAGAAAGGATTTTGGAAGATTTCACTTAGAGATGGTTTAATTAAATTAATTAATCGCTTTTTAATGTTTTCCTAAGTGTAAACTTAGGGAAATTGATTAATTAAAATGTATTAATTAAACTTAGTGGGAATTTTCTCGAAGAAGTCATGGATCACCTGTAAGTTAATATTAGCCCTTGATTATGTTTTAATCTTGGCCGTTGAAGGTTCAACAGAAGAATATAAGGAGGGTGAGGGGCCTATGGAAAACACATCAGACAAAGAAAGAATCAAGAGATCGGTTTCTTCAGTAAAAGGAAGAATTGAAGTGATTCTAAATTGCAGAGAGGGGAAGGTGAAATCTCCAGGAGGGAGAATTCCTGAAGCATAGAGAGTGCAAGAAGAGGAGAGGGAGAGGAGCCAAAGTAGCAGTGCAGAGTTAGCCTAGCAGCAGTTATGCTGGGCCAACGCAGAGAAGCAGAGGGAGTTTCGATTTTAGTTGGGGGGGCAGCTGAGGGTTCATCTAGTTTCTGGAGGGCAGTTCTGGAAGGAAGGAACACTCTAGTCTCACACAACAACAAGCACAGAAGCAACCACAACGAGTAGCAACAACAATGACGCAGTAACAATGTGAGGGACGTAGTCACTATGCAAAAATCATACAGAGCCAGTCAGTGTGGGTGCAGGTCAGTGTCGGAACTTCGTGGTGATGTGAGAATGGTCTCACTAAACCTTTTCTCATCAGATTTCTTCAGGTGATTGATTGACATTTACAATCACACATTTGTACTCAAAATTTCTGCATAATAAAGAAACCCTTGGACAATTGTCCCCGCATTGGGTTTTTCCGGGGACAATTGTCCAAAAATAACGGTGTCTGTGTGATTACTTGTGCTATTTTTATATGTGATTTGTTAATTGTGAAGTCTGCGACACATTTTATTTTGTTATTTAATACAAGAAATGTTAAATAATTGTGTTTGATAATGCAATAGAAGAAATTCAATAAGTAGCTGCAGTAGAATTCTTCATTATAAAATTTTCACATATCTACTCTCCTAAGGAGTTCGAATTAGCCAATGGGACTACATTAGCCCCTAATGATAAAATAATGGGCAAATAAAACCTCTATTGGTGATAAGCCCACCAAATTAGCTCAAAATGAAAAAAATAAGCCTCACAGGGGGCCAAATAATAATATATACATGTCGTGGGGCCATCTAAAAGTCTAATAATGTCCTGAAGTGCCATAATGAGGAATAAATTCCCGGGAATATGATGGACAAAGGGGTGGCCCCTTGTTCTCCAAATAGTAGACCTGTGGTGCTCCCATTGGGTGTGGGGGCACACAAATGACCCCATGGGTCTCCATATGAATGGAAGGTGCCTGTAGATCCTCTACAAGGGCTCGAGTGATGGAATGAATGCTGCCATGACATCGTACACGTCTTGCGACACCTGCTAAGAGTGCGGGGCTCCTGTGGGGCCTGCTGGGCATAGTGTACGAAGCACATCACCATCATCCCAAAAGTGGATTGCTAGTAGTCCCTGAACATCAATGAGAATTTGTGGAGTGCTATCTGCTATTGTGGAGGCCCATGGCTCTCTATGTATACCCTTTGTGTGCCAATGTAGCTCTCTGGGGGTTAGGATCCCGTATAGGGAGACCAAACCCAAATGGAAACCATCTGCAATCCTGTATAAAATCCAATGTGCCCCCTAGGCTTGCAGTACGACCAGTCATTAGAATAATCGTGTAAAAGAGCTTACAAATTGTGGATAAAAAAGTGGACACTTTGCATTGGCATGCCCTTCCATAGTGGGCTTTGGCATGTGCTAGTGTCGCCATACTCCAAAGGGGGTTAGCCATGTACCTTATTAAATGGTTTCATCCCTTGAAGGGTATAGTAGGTCCAAGGTACATCCTTTGAATGGGGGTGGAAAGTGACAAATAAGTGAAACAAAGAAGGGAATGAGAGGGGCAATCCTAGGCCACATATCGGGGCATAGGGGCAGCCAGATAAGGGGAAGCCCACACCAAGGTATATAATGTGTAGGAGGGAGCAATCATGGTACATGAGGTCTCCCAACCTTGATTTTTCCACCCTTCTTTATATGCCTTTTTCATTTTATGGATTTTCTTTAATTGACTGCTCGGGGCTCAAAGATGAGAGCATGATGTGTCAGATATCGCTGTAATTACCCCTTTAAGGTACGACGGTTCATTGCCCTCCAAAGGGTGGGACAATCATGGGTTCCTGTATGACAAAGGAGGCTCATCTAGGGCCTATGGAACTAGGGTGATGTCCATGGGTAAGGGGCAGAGCTCATGCATTGGCTTTTGCCCACGTGCTAATTATTTTTTTCTGGACCATCTTTTGCATTTTGTGGTACAATTTCTTGTTAAGTGTGGCCAATTATGCTTTTTCTTTTTCTTTTAGCTGCTTCAACCTTCGAGGCATCATTTCAAGCTTGACTTTAGGTGGGGGCAAGGGGATAGGGAGGTTGGCCCTATGTGGACCCAGGTGGGAGAAATGATGAATGTGTGTATATTGAGTGGAAGGGGAGTAATACATATAGATAAAGGAATGGGACCACACACCCAAAGTCGTGGTTTCCCAAGTAGTACCACACTAGAACCTAATGGTCAATGAAGGGGATCCCATGGGACTAAGATGCAGGGGTAGCACCCAAAAGATATCAATGGAACATTAGCACAGACTAAGCCCACTCTTTCCACCAAATCCCCCCATCAATCCATGCCCTCAAGTATCCGTGATAAATAAACCCAATACTCAATTACCAAATGACAAGACATACCTTTAGATTCGGGAGGCCCACCTGTTGAGTTTTCTTGAGTGTTGGGGTGGCATCAGATGAGCTCTAGCTCCCAAAATTTGTGGAGGGACTAGAGTACATGACATCTCCAAGACCCAGAAAGGGATTTGGGAAATTCCATCCAGTTTGGGAGATAATTAATTAATTAATAATTTTAATTAAGGACCCTAAGTCTAACTTAGGAAAATTAAATTATTAAAGGTAATTAATTAAAACATCTGATGGAATTGTCTTAAGTCACACGAATCAAGCTTTCTTTTAATCTGAGCCATCGATTCAAGATATGATCATGGCCATTGGTTTCCTAACGACAAAGTATAAAGGAAAGGCTTAGGGTCAGTTGGAGAACACACACACAGAGGCAGAGCACTGAGACTTAGCTGAAATTCTAGGGCAGGGTTTGCTAAGAATTTTCACAATTGTTTCAGTTGAAGCGAGGGGTAGTTTTTACAAAGGGGATGGTCTGATCCCAATGCCAAGAATCAATAAGAGGCAGAGGGCAACAACCAGAGGTAGTGAAGAGAAGCAGAGGCAATAACAATAGTTATACAACGGAGAGAGCAACTTCAGCTATGTAGGTGCTACGTAGTCCCTTCTGGGGCAGCGCTGGACAACAGGGGACCCTTCAGGGTTACGCAGAGACCCTTCTAGGGCAGTGTAGGGTCCGCGTCACCCATTTTGGGGTTACGCAGCCCTCTCCAGGCCAACGCAGAGGTTGCTAAGGCCAGAATTTGGCTGAGTCTTGTATCCCGTTTGAGGGTGTGGATCAGTCAAGGTTTTGGCTTTAGAACAGTAGGATAGCTACAGATCCATTTTTTGTCTATCAAGTTAAACAGTGTGGTGACCAAATTTGTTGTATTCAGAAAACTACTTAATAATATAAACCCTCCAGCAGCCAAAAGATCAGTTTTCCTGCATTGGGTTTTTCCGGGGACATTTGTCCAAAAAATCTTGTGTGTCACTTTTTCTATTGTGCATGTACTTTTTTGTTTTAGATTTGAATCGGTGAAAGTCTGTTATGTGTTTACTTCGATGTTAATTTGAAGATTTCAGCATTAATAACATGTTTAAGTAGAAGAAGTATAACCAGATCTAACAATAGATTTCCACATAAAGTAACTTTAAGAAATTTTCACATGGTATTAGAGCGATTGCAGATCTAGCAGGCTCACCACTAGAAGACTGAAGAATCTTGCTGCAGAAAGTAGCAGAGAGAGTAGCAGCAGCAGCAGAAGAAAGCCAGATCTGAAGGGACATCGCAGAGGGAGCAGAGCCACGCAGAGGTTAGGGTGACGCAGTCCTATGCAGTCTCCACGTAGGGCCACATACTAACTGCGTAGAGGCAGCGCTGGGACTGTCTACTCACGCAGAGGCCAACCGGGGTGACTATATCTGAAGCTGTGATTCTGCTGGAAGCAAAGCTGCAGAATTCAGAAGTTGCTGGTGGGGTTAAATCTCTGAAGATTTATAATTTAGCCTAAGAATTGGGAGACAAAGAGCGGGAGAAGATAATCTTCTCAGAGGGTTTCTAGCCAAAGAAATTTGCATATCGATCAAAGGATCGAAGAGAGCTATTTCATTGTTTTGGTAGATTTCCAAGAGAGGAAATGAGTTGTCAGAGGGAGCAGAGGGTGCCTTTTCGCCAAGGACCCTAGATCCGAGTTTCAGTAGAGAAGTGGGGAGAGGAAGTTCCGACAGAGTAGATTTGAGCAGATGGCACCTTACAGACTACATGATCAGGATAGGTTGGACGACCTGTCCAACTTTGTAGTGTGGAAGGCTAGAATCCTGGTAGTTATGGAGGCATACGGTCTAAGGGACCATGCAGAAAAAGTCCTGGCCACGCCGACCGCTGTGGATCTCGTGAAGAAGCATGAGGAAGCTGCGACACATGCCAAACATTTCATAATGGATGCGGTTAAGGATCATATAGTTCCACACATAGCTGAAAAGAAAACAACTCATGAGATGTGGAAAGCCTTAACAACCCTATATGAGGGGAAATTCGTCCAGAGGAGAATGCTTCTCGAGAATCAATTGCAGTCATTCATGATGACCAAGGGAGAATAAATAGAGCCCTTCCTTTTCAGACTACAGTCGATCAAAGATAGGTGCCATGGGAGCAAAGTTGGAGGATGATGTGATGGTAAGGACTGCACTCAATGCGGTCACAGAAGAGTGGGAAACCTTTGTCCAAAGTGTTTTGGGCAGAGCGAACCTTCCCAACTGGGACAATATGTGGGAAATCCTTCGTCAAGAAGAACTCTGCCGAATCACCAAGAGGCAGTACATCATGGGATCCAGTAAAGTGAAGAAGGAAGAAGAAGAAGATGCAACCTTGGCATCAAAGAGCCAGCAAGGAAAGAAGAAGCGTGATATATCTAAGATCAAGTGTTTCCAGTGTGGTGAACTAGGAAATTTCGCCAGCAATTGTCCTCAGAAGAAGAAGGACAAGGAAGCTTCTACTTCCAAGGTTGCTGTGGCGGACAATGGGTCAGAAGATGGTGCAACCATGAGCACTTATGAACCACGAATGTGAGGTGACATGGATCTGTAGAGCAGCTACAAAGTCGTGGCAGGATCCTTGAGAAGCTCATCTCTTGGATCACATCCAAGCTACGGGAGCCTTAAGACAGTAGCGTGATAAGTGGAGCAGTGGGTGCAGAGAATCACGGATGGAGCAAAGGTGAAGCGGAAGGCTGAAGGGAGCAGCGTAGTGCAGATGCAGCAACAACGTAGAAGTAGCAGCACAGGGGCTTATGTGACTTCAATAGTGCAGAGCAGTGCTACTTACGTAGAGCAGAGTTGCAGCAGCGCAGAGGCTTCAGGAGGACATCACAACACAACACCAACATGGGAGATTTCAGTGCAGGAGCTGATGTGACTTCAGCAACACAGTGGAGGTCTGCTTACGCAGTGCAGAGATGTAGCTGTGCATCATCCTCCAAATGTCAAGACAGATCAACAACGGATGGAGCTTCAGTGATGAGGATGCAACCCAGCTGACTTGTCTGTCAAAGATTGGGCAGGAGTTTCAGTTGCTTCTCTCAGCAACTGAAGTTGCAGTGCAACAGATTGAGAGGGAGCTGCAGTACAAATGTGGCAGTGGCAGTTGTAGCGTCATGGACAACAATACAGAATGGGAGCAACAACATAATGATGCAGGGCAACAGGTCCAGCATTAGTGCAGAGACCCACACCAGAGATCAGTGCAGAGCTTCGGGGAGAAGCAGAGTTGTACTAGAGCACATTCCTCGCTAAGAGGGAGTGTTGAGTTTTCTTGAGTGTTGGGGTAGCATCAGATGTGCTCTAGCTCCCAAAATTTGTGGCGGGACTAGAATACATGAGAGCTCTAAGACCCAGAAAGGGATTTTGGGAAATTCCATCCAGTTTGGGAGATAATTAATTAATTAATAATTTTAATTAAGGCCCCTAATTCTAACTTAGGAAAATTAAATTATTAAAGGTAATTAATTAAAACATGTGATGGAATTGCCTTAAGTCACACGGATCAAGCTTTCTTTTAATCTGAGGCATCGATTCAAGATCTGATCATGGTCGTTGGTTTCCAAACAAGAAAGTATAAAGGAAAGGCTTGGGATTAGTTGGAGAACACACACACGAAGGCAGAGCACTGAGATTACGCTGAAATTCCAGGGCAGGGTTTGCTAAGAATTTTTAGAAGTGTTTCAGCTGCAGCGAGGGGTAGTTTTGGCAAAGGGGATGGTCTGATCCTAGTGCCAAGAATTAGAGGCAGCATAGAGAAGCAAAGACAACAACAACAATTACACAGCAGCTGCGCAGCGCTGAGAGCAGCTTCATCTACGTAGGTGCTACGTAGTCCCTTCTGGGGCAGCACTGGGCAGCAAGGGACCCTCCAGGGTTACGCAGAGACCCTTCTAGAGCAGCGTATGGTCTGCGTCACCCATTCTGGGATTATGCAACCCTCTCCAAGCCAGTGCAAAGGCACAGAGAGGCTGACTAGGCTGATCTTGGGGCTTCAGGGGTAGCGCTAGGGTTTCTAGGGCCAGAATTTGGCTGAGTCTTGTAAATCTCGTTTGAGGGTGTGGATCTGTCAAGGTTTTGGCTTCAGAACAACAGGATAACTGCAGATCTATTTCTTTCTTTGTCGGGTTAACTAGTGTGGTGCCTAGATTTGCTGTATTCATAAAACTACTTAATAATATAAACCCTCCAGCAGCCAGAAGACCGGTTTCCCCGCATTGGGTTTTTCCCGGGACAATTGTCCAGAAAATCTTCTGTCACTTTGTCTATTGTGCATGTACTTATCTATTTTAGATCTGAATCGGTGAAAGTCTGTTATGTGTTTACTTCGATGTTAATTTGAAGATTTCAGCATTAATAACTTGTTTAAGTAGGAGAAGTATAACTAGATCTAACAGTAGATTTCTGCATAAAGTAAATTTTAGAAATTTTCACACCACCTTCAAATATACGATCAATACAAATGGGTGAGGGACCACATGGCTGGTTAAGGTGGCAAATAAATGGCACAACGAGCTAGTAGGAGGCTGCAAGGGGTTGCTGGTTGTCGGCTGAGGTCCATCATGGAGAAAGTTTTTCTCCTAGGGATATCACCTACGAAGTGGTGGGTAACACGACCCACATGGGAAATTGAGTGGATCCTTGACAAAAGAGGAGGCAACCACTTGTGGGTATTCTTGAATATTGATCATTTGAATAAACTCTTAGATAGAGGCCGAGTCTGCAAGTGCGTTTTGCGCACGAGATTTTCAAGTGGAAATCTCACCCCTTGCTTCGGTCTACTTCGAGTGCAAGCCCAACGAGGGAGTCTCATCCATTTAAGTTTGATATGAGAGCAACATTTTGTGGTTTGGGGCCAACTTTAGCAGGAGTTGTGTAGGTGTAATGTCCCAAATGACAAAAATTTGGAATGTTCTTGAAATTTTATCTCAGAAATACTTCAGGGATATTCCTTCTGTTTGGTATCACCTATGACAGGGTTAGGATGGACTTCCAGAGTTGGGAGCAGACATGTCACAGGTACATGTTGGTGTCATCAGCAGGCCCAGGGGCTTTTTGGAGGAGTTTTGAGGAGTTTCTATGAGGACTAGTGGCATTCTCTTGATATATTCCATGATCCGCACAATTTGCCTTTCGTTCCGGTGCAGTCCGACAACTTTCGAAAAACTTAGTTATTTTTGGGCTTAACTTAATTAATTACGCTCAAGGTGGCATTCCGGGAGGAATACATGATAGAACACCTTAGTGTAATAGCTCGTTGGAACCGGGATGAGAATACCTACATGATGGGATGGCTGGACATGAGTTTCAGTGATCTGAGGAGACATGGTAATCGATTTACTCTTTCCTGCATTAAAAAGGAATATTTTAATTCGAAAATAAGAGGGAAAAGTGCTCCATGATTAAAATAATAATAAAATAAGGCTCTAGAAGGATCCATGAGATCTATAAAAGAAGAGGAGGAGGCCATTGAGGAATATCTTCGATTTGATATCTTTTCTTGTATGTAAGGTTGAGAACCTGGTTTTCTACTCCATCGGTAGCCCCAAGACCTATAAACCGTCGGGTATGTTGTCGAGTGTTGGATGGAAACCCAACTCTCTTTCAGGATGCCTCATTCAGGAGTTTCACGAAGCTTCAGGGATATTGGAGTGAGGATCATTCAGATCCTCAATTGGTGTTTCATTATTTTTTAGTTCATTCAGTGGCAGCTGTTGTTGAAGGGAGAGTGTAGCAGTTCAGTTTTGGGAGGGCCGATTTCAACATCAGAGCAAATTAGTATGGAGAAATCAGTTTTGCTGTAGCCGATTTGCAGCAATCTTCTCGCCGATCCATCTACATCATTGCCATCGCCATTCATCGTTGGGCCAGAGATATTTTATGGGTTTTTCTCCGCTTGCTTGGCAAGCTCAGGTTCCACTATTCCTTCATGTTGATGTACTATTTCGCGTGGATTAATAAAATGGCTCAGTTGTTTCATCGACATCCATTGTGTGTTATTTGTTGGCTGTGTGTCTATTTACATTTATCTCGCTGCTCAATCTTATTTTTGGTATCTACTGTCCAAATTCCCGTTTGGGATATTCCTGTTTGGGATATTACATATGTTGAGTTTGCACTGTGCCAACTGCACTACTGCAACCTCTACACTGTGCTGCTTAGTCTTTGATCGCTACTAGCCACTGCATCTGTCACTTTGGCACCTGGCTACACCAACTGCCATTGGTCCATCCTGCTACTGCGTACTGTGGGCTCCCGTAGCAAGGTGTTGATTCAGGAGATGGACCTCCTCAAGAATCCTGTCCATCCTGTAGCACTCTGGGCTACAAAACCAAATCACCCCACCTCACTCTTGGAGGGATGTCTGCTATCATGGCAAAATCTTCCTCCAATCTGGAGGACAACCTATCAATCTCTGTGGATGCAGCCTGTTGGTCCTGCTTGTCCTCTTTGTCCTTCTTTCTGAGAGGTCACTAAGTGTTGTAGTGGCCTAACTTGGCACACCTGAGGCACTTGACCTTGGAAAAACTCTTCTTCCTCCTGCACTGCTCTTGCTGCCCCTTTGATACAAGGGCTACATTCTCCTCCTCCTTCACTTGCTCCGTCCCATTGCTGCTGCTGCTGCCACTGATGGTGCTCTTCACCAAATCTCGCCTCATCACCTCCTACTACTGATCAACCCACATTCTATCCCACTTTGGGAACTTGTCTCTGCCCAGGATACTTTGGACAAAGACCTGCCAATCCTCGGAAACACTGTTGAGGGCTAATCGCACCAATTCTTTAGTTTGGGGAACTGACCCTACAACTGAGAGCTGATCTCAGACATCTTGAAGCCTAGTGAGGAAGGGGTCTATGCGCTCCCCCTTTTGCATATGGGCACACCTCAGCTTCTCCTCAAGATACATCTTTCGTTGCACGGAATATCCTTGGTACAACGTGTTGGAAGTGTAACTAGGTTCGGTCTTCATAATGACTTGTAATTATGAATTTATGTAATGAAGAAGACAAAGGTAATAAAATGTATTTTGTAAATGTGTAATATTCCCAATTAGCAATAGCTAATTGGAAATATTAATTTTGACTACTTTACTTTAATAAAGTTAATATAAATAAGTGGGTGAAGGGGGACACTTAATCCACACTTAGGATAAAAGTATCTCTGAAATGCTTTGCTGCTGCGACTAATTGGCAGCATGGGGCCCATAGAGGTCGAAGTGGCAAATATGGGGGAGGCAAGGACAAATAAGAGGGCAGTTGTGGGTGCCAAGTCAGCAGAGAGAGGGACAACGGGCTCAAGGAGACAGCTGGGCACCAAGGTGGGGCCTAGGTGAGAGCAAGGCTCTCCAAGCATAAAAAGGGAGAGGGTCTCCTCATTTTGATTCATTCTGATTATGCATCTATGATATTTGTCTTTTGACATTGAGGATGCTTGTTGTTTAGCAAAGTCTGCACGTACTGTTCAGTACACCGGGTGTCTTCGTGCGGAGATCCGAACCTCAGCCCTGGGGGACTTCGAGTGGCTGCTCGGGTGAGGAGTTCCATCCTTGTTTTTCCAGAGAGAGTTGCAGCAACCACAGTTGGGAAATTCACTGGAAGAGACAGCGTAGCTAGTGAGAGGGAGGACGCAGTCTTGGAAGGAGGTGGTTCCAGATTGAGGGTTTATCAGGGGATTCAGCCTGAGATAGTTGGAAAGGGGTCAACCCTTCCCTATTCCATCATTTTGGTAGAGGCGGAGGCCATTATTTGTAGCGTATCGTTCAGGGCCAGCGTTTTTCATTGGGGATAGCATAGTGCCTCAAGGGAGTCATTTTCAGGGGTCAGACATTCTCGGAAAGCTCCCTGGGATTTTCTGGGTATTGGGAGGAGAGGCCATTCCCAAAGTTTCACAATTTTCTAAGGAGGGGAGCAGCCCCAAATAGTTTTTCCTTTCCAGCAGTAGCAGTAACACAGCAGGAGACTAACAACACTGGAGATTACACAGTCAATGAGAGAGCAGCCATTCTGGGTGGTATTCTCGGAGTATTTCTATGCTTGCCTAGTGCAAGCCAAGGTGCCATCATTCTAATCACCTTTGTACTCATTTCATCTTTCAGGATTCAATAAATGGCTTAGCGTTCTCCATATTGTCTATTTTTCATATGATGTCTCTCTAGTTGCTATATGTCTTTGTTTATGTGCTTTATATTGCTGTCTATTTCTATTTGGAATATTACAGTGGTATCGGAGCTCATAGACTTGGCTCAGCCTGTGGAGGAGATTGTCTATGACACCTACAGGTAAACCATACATCTGTTACTGAGGGAGGAAGTGTAGAGACCAAGAATGGAGGTTAGAGCTCACTTTCGAGAAAGGTGACAACGTTCTAGTAGTGAACGTAGAGGAGGAGGAACCAATGGTGGAGGAAAGAGATGCTGGGAAAGAGTTTGGGGAACGTCTCCTCAAATCACTTCAGGATTTGTCAGGACGGATAGAGGAGATGGGGCAAAGGTTCACGACAGAGTCTAGACAGTGTGAAACCCCAAGGGGATTCCATATCGGAGAGGGCTCGGGCACATCCCATCATTTGCAGGAGCACATTACAATGCAGTAGATGGCATCACACACACCTCCACGTTCCACGTTGCCTACATTTCTTCCTGCAGACACTGGGGCAGGAGCACAGCAGGAGCAGGAACCGGCCCACATGGGAGATTATTTTGTGGAGTATTAGTCCTACAGTTAGGAGTTCAGCGATGCCCTCACATTCCATGACTTCGTTTAGCTCAAGCGGGACAACAGACCCCGCAACCATCACAGAGGGAACATGCATTCACATGACGAGGACATGCAGTGCACTATAGGCAATTTCTATCTACTGACATTTGACGGATCATCCAAGTGTTCGGCAAATGCTTGGGTGGAGAATTTGGACATATATTTCCAGCTTAACCATATGGCAGAGACGGAGGCCATCAAGGTAGCAACGCTGCACTTGGAGGGCGAGGCCCATGATTGGTGGTTTCACAGGATGGCTACACTGGGGCACTCAGGAGTGACGACATATGCAGAGATTACACGGAGAGTGATAGAGCGATTTGATCGGAGGGATCCTGAGGAGCACTTAGTTGAGCTGACCAAGCTCAAGCATACCGGAAGTCCGGACACATACATTTAAGAGTTCTTGAGACTTTCCGTGATGGTGCCTGATTTATCCGCAGCCGGGATGATCTATATGTTCATCGACAGATTGGCAGAGCCTCTTCAGGGGTTAGTTAGGTCGACGAGGCCAGCTACACTCCATGATGCGATTGGGAGGACTCCGGATTTGCAGGATGCATTACCTCGGACTAGAGCTCTTTTTCCCTAGAGACTGGCATTTCAGCCGAAGGGGAAGGACATGACGGTTCCACCTCCAAAGGGGAACCAGAGCGGAGGTTCTCTGGATGATGATACCATGAGAGATCTGAGGCGGAAGTGGTTATGTTTCACATGCCAGGAGCCTTGGGCACCAGGACACCGTTGTGTCGCGGGGAAGGCACATTACATTGAGGTTTTCTCCGACAGTGGCGGGGAAGAGGAGGATTACGAGGAGATAGAGGCAGGAGGCAGCAGTACAGCGCAGAGAGGGGATCATCTGCCACCTCCACCACCAGGAGCAGGAGGTGCAGCATTTGCACCTATTGGGGGAGCCCTTTCATCTTTGCGGGGAGTTCCCAAATACTTGACACTGCGTGTCCGAGGCATAGTGTGGGAACAACGTGTTCCAGTATTAGTGGACAGTGGGGCCACCCACAATTTTATTGATGGCCAGTTGGTAGAGAGGAGGGGCATACCGATGGAGAGCTTTGATGGATTTTTGGTACTGGTTCCAGGTGACCGAACCATGCAGTGTGCCAGGTATGTGCCAGCCTTGGCAGTGACTATGGGGACCTACACCCGGACAAATCATTTTTTCGTGGTGGACATCCCGGACACCAACGTGATACTAGGGGTACAGTGGTTGATCATGCTGGGAAAGGTCACCACTGATTGGGAGACGTTGGAGATGGAGTAGACGGATAAGAAGACTGGGAGGCATGAGAAGATTTGGGGTATGCACACCTACCCCCCACAGACAGTTTCAGCACACCGGATGGAGGTAGATTTCTAGAAGGGTGACTTAGAGTGGGCAGTGGGGCTGCATGTTTCAGAGGTAGGATCTACAGGGCAGGCCGTACAACCAGATGTACAGTCCATTTTAGACAGGTATGCCACGGTTTTTGGAGAGATACCACGAGGGCAACCGCCAGATCGGGGATTTGAGCACACGATTGAGTTGGAGCAGGGCATCCAGGCTGTCATCACTACACCCTATAGGCATCCTAAGGCCTATTGGGACGAGATTGAGAGGGCCATCCATGAGCTCTTAGCTCTTGGACACATCCATCCTAGCACTGGCCCCTTTGCTTCTTCAGTGATGCTGGTGAAGAAGAAAGACGACACATTGAGGATGTGCATTGACTATTGGGCCCTAAACAAGAAGACCATGAAGAATCGGTACCCCATCCCACGGATCGATGAGTTGATGGATGAGCTGAGGGGGGCGAAGTTCTTCTCGAAGATTGATTTGAGATCCGAGTACCATTAGATTCGCGTGAGGGAGCAGGATATTCCCAAGACCGCTTTTAGGTGTCATTACGACCATCTTGAGTTCTTGGTGATGCCCTTTGTGCTGACCAATGCTCCGGCCACATTTTAGTCATGCATGAATCACATCTTTTGCAATCACTTGAGGAAGTGTGTGTTAGTGGTTTTTGATGACATTTTGATTTACAGCAGGACATGGGGGGAGCACCTCCAACATATAGAGGCTATATTGTGCATCTTGGAGGAGCAACAATTTTATGCTAAGCTCTCCAAATGTGAGTTTGGGCTGACAAAGATGCTCTACTTGGGGCACATCATCGAGGTGGACGGAGTGAGAGTCCACGAGGAGAAGATCAGGGCAATCAGGGATTGGCTAGAGCTGAAGAATATGATGGAGCTTCAGGGATTTGTGGGTATCTGCACCTACTACCAAAAGTTCGTCAAGGGATTTTCCCAACTTGCTGCACCCCTTACAGACCTTACCAAAAAGGGGGCATTCAGTTGGACTGATACAGCGCAGAGGGCTTTCGACAGGCTTAAGGAGGTGATGAGGAGCTATTCGGTTTTGGCATTGCCAGATTTTACGCAGCCCTTTGTCCTAGAGTGTGATGCATCGGGGGAGAGGATAGGCGCAGTTTTGATGCAGGGAGGCCACCCCATAGCTTTCGAGAGCCAGAAGCTATTGCCACATGAGAGGTTGTATGCTATATACGACAAGGAGATGTTGGCCATCATGCATGCATTGGCCAAGTTTCGGCAGTACCTAGTGGGGAACAAGTTTAGAGTGAGGATAGACCACAACAACCTCTGATATTTTCTAGAGCAGAAGCAGTTGCAAGAGAGGCAGCAGAAGTAGGTTAGCAAGATCCAGGCATATGATCGCACCAATTCTTTAGTTTGGGGAACTGACCCTACAACTGACAGATGATCTCAGACATCTTGAAGCCTAGTGAGGAAGGGGTCTATGCGCTCCCCCTTCTGCATGTGGGCACACCTCAGCTTATCCTCAAGATACATCTTCCGTTGCACGGAATATCCTTGGTACAACGTGTTGGAAAGTGTAACTAGGTTCGGTCTTTATAATGACTTGTAATTATGAATTTATGTAATGAAGAAGACAAAGGTAATAAAATGCATTTTGTAAATGTGTAATATTCCCAATTAGGAATAGCTAATTGGAAATATTAATTTTGACTACTTTACTTTAATTAAGTTAAGTTATAAATAAAGTGGGTAAAGAGGGACACTTAACTCACAGTTAGGATAAAAGTATTCCCTAGAGTCACTTAAGGGACATGACTAATTGGCAGCGTGGGGCCTAGAGGTCAAAGTGGCAGCGTGGGAAAAGGGACAACATAGGCAGCGTGGGACCAAGCCAACGCAGAGAGAGAGGGACAACGTGGCTCAAGGAGACAACGTAGTTGATGGTGGGGCCTAGGTGAGAGCAAGACTCTCCAAGCATAAAAAGGGAGAGGGTCTCCTCATTTTGATTCATTCTTATTATGCATCTATGATATTTGTCTTTTGACATTGAGCACGCTTGCTGTTTAGCAAAGTTTGCATGTACTGTTCAGTACACCGTGTGTCTCCATGCGGAGATCCCAAACTCAGCGCTGGGGGACTTTGAGTGCTTGCTTGGGTGAGGAGTTCCTTCCTTGTTTTGCCAGAGAGAGTTGCAGCAACCACAGTTGGGAGCATTCACTGGAAGAGACAGTGCAGTTAGTGAGAGGGAGGATGCAGTCTTGGAAGGAGGTGGTTCCGGATTGAGGGTTTATCAGGGGATTCAGCCCGGGAGAGTTGGAAAGGGGTCAGCCCTTCCCTATTCCATCATTTTGGTAGAGGCGGAGGCCATTATTTGCAGCAGATCATTCAGGGCCAACGTTTCTCATTGGGGATAGCGTAGTGCCTCAAGGGAGTCATTTTCGGGGGTCATCCATTCCCGGAAAGCTCTCTGGGCTTTTCTGGATATTGGGAGGAGAGGTCATTCCCAAAGTTTCACAATTTTCCAAGGAGGGGAGCAGCCCCAAATAGTCTTTCCATTGCAGCAGTACCAGCAACATAGCAGCAGACCAACAACATTGGAGATTACGCAGTCAATGAGAGAGCAACCATTACGGGTGGTATTCTAAGAGTATTTTTATGCTTGCCTAGTGCAAGCTGAGGTGCCATCATTCTGATCACCTTTGTACTCATTTCATCTTTCAGTATTCAATAAATGGCTTAGCGTTCTCCATATTGTCTATTTTGCATATGATGTCTCTCTAGTTGCTATATTTCTTTGTTAATGTGCTTTATATTGTTGTCTATTTCTGTTTGGAATATTACAAAATGCTTGACTCATGGGTTTCATGAGCAAGGAGTTTTTATTATTCGTCAAAGACTTCTTCTTGATGTCTTTAGGGGTTCTTCTTCTTGTTATAAATGTATAATTTAGAGTCATGTATATGAAGTCTTGTTACACTTTTAAAGACAAATTATTGATGCAAATGTATGCCTCGAGAACTTGTCAATATGCTCCTTGAAGACGGCGTAGAAGATGCTCCTTGTAAAGTCGACTCACAAACAGTTGAACAAGTCAACCTACTAGCTAGAGATCATGTCAGTGTAGAGAAAAAACAATCCCCATATACATAAGGGATTGCAGCCTCATTACACTCCAATTAGCTTGGATCAGTTCTGCAATTGAGTGCGAGATCAAGGTCTGAGATCACAGTGCGAGAAAGGGTGGTTTTTGGGTACGTAAGAGGAAGGCAATACAACAAAGAAGGATCACCATATAGCGGAGTAATAAGGGTTCTACATTATGAGTATATACCTACCTCGCATCTCTGTGATCACTTCAGGAAGGCTGAGGCGATAAGACTGTAATCAAGTGTACAAAACAATGCCCAGAAGGAAATCAAGCGAGCAAGGATAAGAGGAGTTGCAAGGTGTGCAAGTAATCTCAGTCTTTGGCTAATATACTTTGATATCTCTGCAAGAAAGTACACAACATAAAGTAGATACTACAACAAGCCAAGGGGTCTCGGTATAGGGTATCTTGAGTATAAGAAGAAGGTCGAGGAAGAATTTTCTGGAGATTAAGAAGAATCAAATAGATGCACATCAATTGGGCTACTAGAATAAGAGACCGCATTTCCCTAGTACTGGTGCAGTATGATGCAGAAAAGGAGATTAGAATAAGGAGCCAAGAAAGAGCAGTGACAAGGTCTTGAAGGCATACTGGTGTCAAGGGTCTATGTCATGGTTATGGTACTTGTCAATTGAAGATATATAAGAATTATTTTCGGGCTTTCCTCTCCAAGAGGGAGAGGTTTTGGCCCTGGCTTGAAGAGCCTAAATTTTGTGTTTCTTGTGTTTTGATAATTGACTTGATCAAATACATAATAAGCTAACAAGGATAAGATCTAAGGAAAATAAGCATAACAAGTTCACAAGTAATTATCATGAAAGAGAAATTGAATTAAAAGCCCTAATTTCTCAACATGGTATCAGAGCTAAGGTGTTGAAGACAAGAAAGGGCTATTTGGCAAGAAGACACACAAGTATTAAGAGATCAAGGATCAGTGTTTCTAGAAAGCAACAATGAAAAAGTTAGAGATCTACATCGAAGAATCAATCTTCAGATCCAAGAAGATCTTCATTCATTCAAAAGAGGCACTTTGCAGAAATTGGAAAGTCATCTCAAGAAGATCAAGGACCTTTCTCAAAGAACCTATACATCAAGATCTATACATTAACAGCTATTTGGTGTTGAAATCAAATCAACATTGTTGAAGACATCATCAAGCCACCTTGCTGAAGTCATCATCAAACCATCCTTGATCATCATCATCATCAAGGATTCAAGGTGATCTAGCTCTCATTCACCACTATTGAAGAAGCTAATCTAAGAGGGAGCTGCTGCTGCTGTCTACATTATCATAAACAAGGAAGTTGATAGAAGAAGAAAATAATCTACTCAAGTAAGTATCTATTGATCTTTGTAGCATCAGAAAGTGTTCCAAGTCTCAAACTTTGTAGGGAGGCTTGGACATCAGTATTCCAAAGAACCCAAAAACTGTTAGTGGAAATTCCACTCGGTTCATGACTTATTAAAATAATTAATTATTTTAATGGAGACCCTAAGTCTAAACTTAGAGAAATGAAATAATTAAAGGGTATTAAAAAGTCGAAGTGTGAATCTTCTAGAAAACAAAGATCAAGTCAAGTTTTAATCTTAGCCATTGATTAGACTTCTAATTTGGGCCATTGATTCATCAATGAGAAGATTATAAAAGAGGGCTTGAGGGTCATTTGGAAATCAAGCCGGGCATACACTCAGTATCCGAAGGAGATCAATTCTGAAGTAATAGAATTCGATCCCAGTGGGAGAGTTGCGGGATGGAGAGCTGCAGACGCAGGAGGAGGAGGGAATCAACAATGACAAAGGTCAGGCACAAAGGGACTTAATGGGTCACAGGAGGCAGCACAAGGCTGCAGCGCAATGAACCCACGCAGAGCCTATATGGACTTATGCAGTCCAGCGCAGAGAAACACACATACAGGCACAGAAAGAAGAAGAGGTTGATCAAGGTGCTAGGGATTTGTTGGGGGGAACCGAGAATTCTGTCTCGGGTGTTCTCAGATTTTATCTGCCAGTATATTCCTTGTAAAGAATCATTTGCTGAAGAATTTAATAAAACCCTCATTTGTTGCACCAGTTTCCCGCATTGGGTTTTTTCAGGGACAATTGTCCAAAAACAACTGTGTACATGTGATTGATTCTTGTGCTTATGTCCTTTATTGTTTACTTCTCTGCATATATATTTGTGAATGTTGTAGTAGTATTTATTTCGATATTTACCTATAGATTTATGTAAATAACTTATTGAAATAATAAGTAGGAGGAATAAATCTATCATTGCAACTGTAGACTTTTCAGATTGAAAATTTCACATGGTATCAGATCCAAAGATGAGTAACAGGAACGGAGAATCGAGTAGTGGACAGAAGTCTGACATTGCAGCAGCAGTGCAGAAGGGTTCATACAGTTTTCCAGGGAGGGAAAGAAGCATGATAGAACAGATGGATCACGGTGTTTCTGTTCTGGCATCCAGACTTGAAAAAGAATTTTCTTGCGTATCAAGCACTGCTTCTTCTGATGTCAGGTACATTGATAGTGGAGTTTCTGCTCACATGACGGGAGTACGGGAATGTTTTTCCAACTACTGAGAGGAGCAGACGAGTGTTAAAATAACCATGGGTAATAAAGCAAAATGTACCCCTATTGGGAGAGGTACCGTAGTATTTCAGACCGAGGTTGGAAATAAGATATGAGCCACTAACAGACTACATGTGCCCAGGTTGGGGATGAACTTTCTCTCAGTGTCTCAACTTCAAAACCGAGGTTATGAAGTTTACTTTATTGGCAACAAGGTCTACATCAAACACCCCAGTTGGAAGAAGAAAGCACAGATCTGAGTAAGAAGCAACAAAATTTACAAGTTGCAACTTGAATCCCCAATGGCACTGGTAGACAACACTGATGAAACGGACCTGAATGAGCTATGGCACAGAAGAATGGGGCATTAAAAATTCTCAAGAAGACTGTCACAAGAGTTTCAGAACTAAGCACTAAACTGTACGATGTTTGCAAAGGATGCATATTGGGAAAATATGCAAAGGCAGCGTATCAGAGAAGCAACAATAGGGCCGAGGGTGTATTGGACTTGATCCACTCGAATATCTGTGGACCAATGTCCACTAGAGCTCTTAGTGGTGCCGAATACTTCGTCACCTTTATTGATGACCATTCCAGGAAAACTTGGATCTACTTTTTGAAGACCAAGTATGAAGTCTTCAGTTAGTTTAAAGAGTTTAAAGCTCTGGTAGAAATATGACAGGAAAGCGGATCAAGGTGCTTCGTTCAAACAATGGTGGTGAATACATAGACAAGGAATTCACTGGGTTTTGCGCAAGGGAAGGTATCAGAAGAGAGTGGACAAATCCATACAATCCGGAGCAAAATATTGTGGCAGAAAGAAAAAACAGGACTATTGTCGAAGCGACAAGGGCGATGTTGTATGATGAGGACATGCCCAAATTTCTGTGGGCTGAAGCTTGTAATACAACTGTCTATGTTTAGAACAAGACTCCTCACACTGGATTGGGAAATATGACGCCGAAAAGTGTCTTCATTGGAAGCAAGCCTGAAGTAGGTCACTTTAGGATCTTCGGCAGTACAACTTACTGCCATGTGCCCAGTGAGAAGAGGAACAAGTTGGAAATGACTGTGGAAAAGGGGTATCTGGTAGGATACAGTGAGAATGAAAAGGCATATCACATCTACATTCCTGAGAGCAGAAAAGTCGTAGTACGGAGGGATGTGAAATTCATGGAGGAGAAGGCCTTCAGAAGATCCTGCGAGTTGTCTTCTATTATGCAGTTTGAGGGGGATCTGCTGGTTTAGCCTCAACAACCAGCGACAGAGAATTCAGTTGCCTCTCCAAGGCATGGGGATCCAAGGGACATGTCTCCCGACGACTTGCAAGAGGGAGAGCCTATAAATCCGCCCACCACCAGTAGTAGAATGGGCAAGGAGGTACGACAAATTCTGAAAGATGCAGAAGACTTTGTCAGAGTCCCCCGAAATAGGAAGAGATAGTGTAAGCAGCCTGAGAGCTATCAAGCCTTGGTTGCTCAAGTCGGAGAACCTTCTAGTTTTTGGGAAGCAACTCAGCACAAGGTGTGGGTAGATGCAATGGTGGAAGAGTACAGTTCCATCATGACAAATGATGTCTGGGAAGTGGTGCCCAAACCTCAGAAGAGATCAGTTGTAGGATGAAGGTGGATCTACAAGGTCAAATATGCTGCAGATGGTAGCATCAAGAAATTTAAAGCCAGGTTTGTGGCTAAGGGGTATGCTCGAAAGGAAGGGATCGACTATGAAGAAACCTTCGCCCCAGTAGCCAAATACACCTCCATTAGATCTTGTGATGTCCCTTGCTGCGTAGATGGGATGGGAAATTCACCAGATGGACGTCAAGACGACATTCCTGAATGGGGTGATAGAGGAAGAGGTGTATATAAAACAACCAAAAGGCTTCGAGATGCATGATTAGAAGACACATGTGTGTAGGCTAAAGAAATCCTTGTATGGACCGAAGCAAGCTCCTAGAGCCTGGTATGATCGAATTGAAAACTACTTCCAGAAAATGGGATTCGTCAAGAGTGACACAGATCCCAATCTCTACTATCTAAGGGTAGGGAGTGAGCCCTTGATACTGGTTTTATATGTAGATGATCTATTCTTGACAGGATCATCGAGGCTCATCACAGACTGTAAGAAGAATTTGGCTGCGAAATTTGACATGAAGGATCTAGGGCTGATGCATTATTTTCTGGGGTTGGAAGTTTGGCACCAGAAGGGGGAGATCTTTCTTGGTCAAGGAAGATATACTACAGAGATTCTGAAGAGATTTCATATGGAGGATTGTAGACCCATGACGACTCCAATGATTACCAATTGGAAGAAAATTGACAGGCCCGAAGATGATGAGGCTGATCCTACGTTGTATAGGCAACTCATAGGATCGTTGATGTATCTGGTAAACACAAGGCCATACCTCTGGTATGCTGTAAATACCCTCAGTCAGTTCATGGTAGAACCTAAGAGGGCTTATTGGGCAGTAGCAAAGCATGTTCTCAGGTACCTTCAGGGAACAATCGAGCTTTGTTTGAAGTACACTCGTAGCAGTGATGCCATGTTGAGTGGGTTCACCGATGCAGATTGGGCTAGGAGTCCAGTAGATCGGAAGCGTACCAATGGGTATTGTTTCAGTCTAGGATCAAGAATGACTTCTTGGTGCAGCAAAAAACATAAATCCATGGCACTGAGCTCAGCAGAGGCAGAATATATGGCAGCTAGCACAGCTTCGTGTGAGGCCATATGGCTTCGAAAATTGCTTGTCAGCCTACTAAAGGAGAAAATGGAAACGACCAATATCTTATGCGATAATCAAAGTTGCATCAAGCTCTCTGAAAATCCTGTATTTTTATCGGTCGAAGCATATTGACATCACGTGTCACTTCATCAGGGACTGTGTACAATAAGGAGTTGTTCAGTTGCAGTACACTCCAATAGGAGAACAGGTGGCAGACATTCTCACAAAAGCTCTGGGGAAGACTAGGTTTGTCTACTTTAGAGAGAAGATGGAGATGATCAAGAATCCATTCTAGTAGCAGGAGTGGATAGGGCTAGGATTCAGAGGGAGTTGTAGAGAAGGCAGTAGCGCAGTAGATGAGGGGCATTGTCCAGAGATCAGCAGCGTAGAGGGTGCTTCAAAAGCAGAGCAACATGCAACAGGCATATTGTTGGAACACCTTCCTCGCTAAGAGGGAGTGTAGATTTTTGTAGCATCGGAAAGCGTTCCAAGTCTCAAACTTTGTAAGGTGCCTTGGACATCAGTATTCCAAAGAACTCATAAACTGTTTATGGAAATGCCACTCGGTTCATGACTTATTAAAATAATTAATTATTTTAATGGAGTTCCTAAGTCTAAACTGAGGGAAATGAAATAATTAAAGGGTATTAATAAGTCAGAGTGTGAATCTTCTAGAAAACAAAGATCAAGTCAAGTTTTAATCTTAGCCATTGATTAGACTTCTAATCTGGGCCATTTATTCATCCACAAGAAGTTTATAAAAGAGGGCTTGTGGGTCATTTGGAAAACAAGCAAAGCATACACTTAGTACCCGAAGGAGATCAATTCTGAAGTAATAAAATTCGATCTCAGTGGGAGAGTTGCAAGTTGGAGAGTTGCAGAAGCAGAAGGAGGAGGGAGTCAGCAGTGATGGAGGTCAGGGACAGAGGGACGCAGTGGGTCACAGGGGGCAGCACAGGGCTGTGACGCAGTGAACCCACCTAGAGCCTACGTAGACTTACACAGTGCAACGCAGGGATTGCGCAGAGAAACACACAGACAAGCATAGAGAGAAGTAGAGGCTGATCAGGGTGTCAAGGATTTGTCGAGAGGAATCGAGAATTCTGTCTCAGGTGTTCTCAGATTCTATTTGCCAGTATATTCCTTGTAAAGAATCATTTGCTGAAGAATTGAATAAAACCCTCATCTGCTACACCGGTTTTCCCGCATTGGGTTTTTCCGGGGACATTGTCCAAAAACAACTGTGTAGATGTGATTGATTCTTGTGCTTATGTCCTTTATTGTTTACTTCTCTGCATATATATTTGTGAATGCTGTAGTAGTATTTATTTTGATATTTACCGATATATTTTTGTAAATAACTTACTGAAATAATAAGTAGGAGGAATAAATCTAACATAGCAACTGTAGACTTTTCAGATTGAAAATTTCATAGTATCTTTATGACTTCATCTGAATCCATCAAAATGTATTTTTGCAAAGAAAGCAACAAACTAGTTAGGGTTTCAAACTTTCTTGCATGGAAGAAAAGGACAGATCTAAATCTTACTGAGAATAAAGTCATGAACTATATATCAAAGGGTCGGTAACTAAACCTTCAAAAGAAGATGCTCAAGCTCATGCCAAATGCATAAAGGGAGACATAAGAGCCCAGAGGATTCTTATAGAATTCTTAAAGGATTCTCTCATCCCCTATGTATCAAAACTAGGATTTTAAAAAGAAATATATGACAAATTGGTGGAACTGTTCTTGGTGACTATTGTAGGGGAAGTAATGTCTTTGAGACAAGAACTATACAAATTGAAGATGTCAAGAGAGGAGGGAATCACTTCATATTTTATGAAGATTTCTGAAATGCGAGATCAATTGTAGGAATTGGGAGAAGTAATGTTTGATAGAGAAATGACTACAATGGTGCTGAATACTCTACCAAAGGGATGGGGAAACTTCACTTCAAGCATCTATGGGAAGAAAGAAGCAACACCATTCCAGGATCTATGGTCTCTATGTAAGATAGAAGGGACTAGATTAAAAGCTAAAATTGATACAGGATCAAATGAAGAAAATCAAGCCTATGCTGGCATGTCTAGGATGAAAGGAAAATTTGGTAAGTTTGGTCCCCAAAAGAAAAGAAGAAATGTGGATAAGATACGATGCTATGGTTGTAATGAACTTGGGCACTATAAAAAGGATTGTCCCAAATCTAATAAGGATAAGAGGAAAAAGGAGGAAGCCCATGTTGGCGGAGAAATAGAAGAACCTGATTGAAAGAAGCCTAAGAATGAAGAAATGAAAGATCTCTACTATGATTGAGATCATCATCCTCTTTAAGAGGTATCTGTTGGTTGTAAAATAGTATGTTAGGATGCATCATTTTAAAATTAGCATAATGATAGAAGTATCAAAAGTAGGAGTACTTGTCATAGGAGGATGTCTAGAAAAACGTTTATGAGATATCTATGCTATGAGATAAGTAGCTCCTGGGAACCTCAGTAGAAACAACATTTATGGAAGGCAGTTATCTAGATCAAGGGTCATCATTCAATAATCAATATGGAAATGGGTGTTGACATTTTCTAATGGAATCCTCTTGGGATTCACTGGTTAGAAAGAAAGAAAAAGGTTTCATCAAAATTCTAACTTGCAGAATTCTGGGATTAGAATACAATGACATATTTATGAAGCAGGTCAAGGGAATGAAACTATGGCAGGATGAAAGATCATTGGAAGAAATATGGTTAGAAGGAAAGCAACATGGCATGAAGCTAGACGAGATGAGAAGATTGATGAATCACTTTCTGATAGAAGACATGACTCTTGGATGAAAGTGATGGATGATTTGTGGCCTATGAAGAGATCCCAAAGATGAAGACTCCTCAACAATGAAGAAATTCATGCAATCGAAGAAAGAAGCTCTTCATGAGCAGCTGGGTGTTTTCATCATTGCTGCTACTAGTCCTTGATTAAGAGGGAACCTGGTAATAAGTTTCTTACTTGGGAGAAACTCAGTACTTCCTAAGCCAAGAGGGAGCTTAGGTACATTCCTTGTATAGGAATGAGTACATTCCTTTGTGGAACATGTCCCCCCTAATTGAGAGGGAGAGATAGACACATCATTCTGGATTTCACTTGGAAGACAAAATGCGAGATTGGGTAATCATCTGGCATTCGATACTCTTTTAAGGATGTATTAGGGCATCCAAGGAAAGAGTAGTCGTGAAAGGGCGAATATTCTTTGAAGACTGTGTAATATTCCCAATTAGCCTTGCTAATTGGAATATTGCATTTTTGCTTTATTTTGCCGCTTTAGATAGAGATAATAAATAAAGTGAGAAATAAGAGGGGCTACCTCACTTTATAATAAAGTGTTCTTTTTCCTAGTAGATTGACGTTGTAACTTAGAGAGGGGGCCTTGGGGGTCCACGTGGATATGATGAGGAGGCATCAAAAGCAACTTCCAAGGTAAATCGCGCATCCAGGGTGAGTTAAGTTTCGAGGGAGTTTGATGTTATAAAAGGAGAGGCTCTCACCTCATTTGATCATTCATGACGGATATTGCTGCTGAGTACTGACTTCGTCTCGCTTTCCAAAGAGGCCAACAGCTATTTGTTCATAAAGATCGTTTAGTGCACGAGTGTTCCTGTCAGAGGATCTCACCCTTGAAATTTATCACAGTGCCTACTCGGTAAGGTTTTCGGCTCACCCTTAGCTTCTACGGGGACTTCGAGTGCCCGCCCTAGTAAGGTTTGTCCCGAGTTCTATCTTCGGGCCCAAAGTAGCAGAGCAAACAGCACTTCCTCGAAGCAACCGAGGGAGAGAAAGCCCTCTAGTGGGCCAGCCTGTGTTGAGGGAGAGGACGCCGGGTTTCATCGGGGAGGAGGACTAGCTATTCGGGGAGGGTGAGGACGCCCGTCCCAGGAAGGACGCGTCCCGCCTCGGGCAAAGGAGAACGCCGTCCAAAGTGGAGGAGGAGGACGTACCCGCCCGCAAAGGAGTAAACGTCGTCCGGCTGAGGAGGAGGACGCCGGCTCCATTTCGAAGGGAAGGTGTGATCCGGAGTGGCTCATTGTTAGATCCAATCTTGGAAAGGGCAGATCCGAGCACTCACTTGCAACATCCAACAGATCTTGCGTATCCGGAGGCTGCGTCCCCAGATCCATCTTGGGGAGTTGCGTATCCGAGGAAGGCTGGCGCATCTGGGCCGGACCGGAGGGTTAACATCGATCTCGGTGTACCCCCTAGAGGTCGAGATCCGAAGAGATATTGTCGGGCCTAGCATAGATCCGAAGGTTTGGTACAGACCGATAGGGGAGGACGAGACCGGTGAAAGGAAGGACGCAGACCGGCTTGGAGGCCGGACCGTCGATCCGTGTTCAGGAGCGCATCCACTGGTAGGACGCCGATCCGATGGTTGTGCTTGGGAGAGGCAGGCTCAACAACAAGCAGCCTTCAAAGAGGGTCGATCTATTTGTCCGGAGTGATCAGGACCGGTGCTCTATTCGTTTCCTCGCGCTCGCTCAGCAGACATCGTTTTTCATCAGGAGGGTTGCGCTGGGAGACCGGCCAAATTTATCAGCCTTTCGGGGCCCCCAAAGTATCGTTAGGTCATCTTTCAAACAGAGCGAGGACGCCCTTCCTCGTTGCGCCCATTTTCTCAAGGAGAGAGTCTCCACTTGCCTAGGGCAAGGATAGGTGCACTTACCTCAATTATCGTACTCCTCTCTATGTACTTTCTCGATTAATAAAATGGCTCGTCAGTATTCCATGCTATGATTCAGTTGATCTCGGTTCAAAGACACATTTTCTATATCTCCAGACAGGTATTTCTCGTTTATTATCGGTTATTTCCCCTGGGGACATGCTGGTATCGCAGCCGAGGTCTCGAGGTCGAGACCTCGGAGCGTGGTGGGCCGTGGTCATTCTCGTTTAGGGAAGTGTGCCCGTCCCGTTGAGGCTCTCGCGTGTGGCCCTCCACGTTGCCGAGGTCTCCGCGTAATTGGGGACCGCGCGAGGGTCCCCGTCCCGAGATGCCCCGGGTCATGAGCTCACCCTTAACACTTGGGCCCTCACCCTCACTAACACCGGCTTTGGTGTAGCGTTGGAGGCTACTCGGCATCGAGCTAGACCGGCTCACCCTCGCGGGTGTAGCAGCCTATGGCACCTAGGGTCACCCTGGGCCTCCTCGGGGAAGCGATTTCGATTCGCAGGCAGCATGAGGAATCCAATGGAGGCCATGTTTGCGAGATTGACCGAGAAGTCGTACCGAGAAGATGGATGCAAAGATGGATGCATTCACAGGAGGTAACCAAGAAGGTTGCGTAGGGGACGAAAGAAATTTCCTAGGGTCTTTCGGGTAGGGAAGGATCGGGAGCATCTAGTTGCATACCTGGAGGTTATTCCCATTAGACAACATTGCATGTCGATTCCATGGACACGCGACCTACCATGCCTACTTTCCCGTAGAGGAAGAGGAGCAACCACATCAAGAGATGGGGGTCTCGATCATCATGCGCTTCCGTTTGCGCATTACGAAGAAGTGATTGTGAATTCATGGATGCTTTCCCTTTCAATCAATATATCTGGGCCCGATGTGGCGCAAGCCCAAGGATCGAAATAAGGGGGACGTGCTCCCACCGTGATAGTAATCGTGTACACCAAATAGTCTCATTTGCCGATGCTTGATGGGTCACCAAAGACTACGTCTGTGTCTTGGTGGAGAAACTAGACTCTATTTTCAGCGAACCGTATGCCGTAGAGGGAGGCCATTAAGATGGTCGCATTACATCTAGAGGGTGAGGCTCGTAACCGGTGGTTTCATGGCCGACAACACCGGGGCACCGAAGGAAGGATTACATATGCCGAGTTCACCAGAGGGTGGTGAAACGTTTTTGACCAAGGACCGCGATCGCCCTTTCTCAGCCGACTCGTCGCTGCATGCATGTAGTGCGCAGGCATACATCTCGTACTTTTTGAGGTTTCGGAAGATGAATCTACATATCAAGAAATTTCTGGCGGATCACTTATGTTTGCAGAGGGCCGTCGAACCACTCGTGTCCAGTCCTACGAACAAACCGGCTACACTTCGTACGTTACCGCAGGGCACGTGACCCACAAGATGTCTTGCTCAGACCCCGCCACCTTATCCTCGCACGTGCTTTCCGGCCCTGGCGGTAAGGACACGAGGATCTTCCGCTCCAAGGCGAATCCCGACGAGGACAAGAGTGATGATGAGGCTAGGGAGAGAAATGAGATGGTTTATCAGGCGCTCACCGCTGTGAGCCGTGGGCACCGTGTGGACACAAGTGCACGCAGGAAGGCACATTTCACAGAGGTCTTCCCAGGGCGTGAGCAGAAGAGGATGAGTTGGATGATGAGGAGGCAGTGGAGAGTACAGGCAACAAGCAGAGCAAGCTTTTTTACCACCTCCACCACCCGGCGTGTGAGAGGCATCATTTGCACCATCGGGGAGCTTCCTAGCGCATTACGAGGAGTCCCTGGCATTCGACATCGTACGTACGTGGAGCGCGCGGGAGCGCGTGTCTCGCCGAGAAGCGAGGTGGGGGCCACCCACACTCTCATCGAGCGGTCGATGGTCGCACGCGAGGCATACCTTACGTAGCGCTTTGATGGGTTTTCGTTTTGGTTCCGTGAGGATCGACCATGGCTTGTGCTCGATATGTACCAGAGTTGTCGGGTGATTTATGGGCACCATACTTTGATCGATCACTTCTTTGTGGTGGACATTCCGTACACCAATGTGATATTGGGGAGTGCAGTGGGCTTACTCCGGGGAAGGTCACACCGCATTGGAAGGCCTGGAGATGGAGTGGGATGATCCCAAGATCAGGAGGCATGAGAAGATTCAAGGATGTAACACATATCCGCCCCGTACGCATCTGCGCACAATGCGCATGGATGCGACACTCCGGCAGGGAGCAGAGTGGGCGGCCGAGGGGTCATGCTTCGTAGATAGTAGATACTTCGGAAGTTGGCGTGTGGTGACTCGATCTACGTACTCGTCGACAGTATGCGCAGTTTTTGGAGACATTCGACCAGATGTACCGTACCTCGTACTCCGGGGTTTGAGCACACGATCGAGCCGATAGGACATGCAAAGGATCACCACCCCATATAGCACCCCAAGGCCCACGGATGAGATAGAGCCGGCCATTCAGAGTTGGGCCGGCCTCAGCACATTCACCCAAAGACCGCCCCCGTCGCAGTGGCCGGTGAATATACATGACTTGACATTACGCATGTGCATTGATTAAGGGTGGCTCGAACAAGAAGACTTCGAAAAATGTGCACTCCCATTCCCAAGATCGATGAGTTGATGGACGAGTTGAGAGGAGCACGATTCTTCTCAAAGATTGATTTGGAGGTCCTAGTACCATCAAATACGATGAGGGAACAGACATTCCCAAGATCGTCAGTGTCATTATGGGTGTCTTTGAGTTTCCGGTCATGCCATTTGACCGACCAATGCACCGCCAATTTTCAAATTTCGTATGAACCATATCTTCAGAGATCATCCGAGGAAGTTCGTACCGGTTTTCTTCGATGATATTCTCATATACAAGAGATTCGGAGGAGCACCTCCAAAGACATCGAGGACAATGGCGCATTCCTTTTCGGGAGGAGCAATGTTTTTTGCCAAACTCTCCAAGTGTGAGTTTGGATTGACAAGAGATGTTGTATTTGGGACACATCATAGGAGTGGAGCCTGGTGAGAGTCCATGACGAGAAGATCCAAGACGGTGGACTGCCGTAGCCGTTTTAATGTGACAAAGAGCTTAGAGGGTTCATTGGTATCCGTACTTACGACAGGAAGCCTGCCAAGGGCTTCGCTTTAAATTTTTTGCCGGCACCCCCCTCACGAGGCCGACGGAGGAAGGGGGCATTCAGCTGACTGAGGTCGGGCCACGAGCTTTTGATAAGCTCAAGGAGGTGATGAGAAGTTGTCCGTGCCGGTATCGCTCGATTTTACCTCGCCTTATCCTAGAGTGCGATGCATCGTGGGAAGGGATCGAGCAGCTTTGATGCAAGAGGGTCAACTGCATTTTCTCCGAGAGCCTAAGCTCCTTCCACATGAGAGACTTTATCCCATCTATGATATGGAGATGTTGGCCATCATGCATGTATTGCCAAATTCCTACAGCATTTGGGAGGCGGCGTATCTGCAGTCGCATTGGGATTGTCATAACATCAAGTACTTTTCCTGGAGCGTATGTGCTGATGGAGAGGCAAGCAGAGTGGATCAAACAAGATTCAGTTTACGACTCTGACATAGAGTATGTCAAAGGAAGAACAACGTGGTAGCAGATGTTCTTTCCTTTAGGACCACCACGTTATCCCTCATGAGCTTGGACGATTGGAAGGCTCTATCATCGGTTGAGTATTCCAAGGATAGATTCAGGCGGTGAGGGGTGTATTGATGGACAGTAAAGCAGACAGGCGCGCATGGCTGTGGTGGCGATGAGGTCATCTATTACAGTGATCGGATCTTCTGACCGAGGGACTTCACCGCGGGAGAAGATACTCCATGCCTCTCATGATTCACCATCAGGCCATCGTGTCTACCAAGATGTACAGACATCCGAGAGAGATTTGCATGGAAGGGCCTCATGAGGACGTACCTGCGCATGTTCGGAGGTGAGGTTTCCACACAACAAAAGGGGAGATGAACCATCCCTACAGGTTGTTATGTGCTCGCTTCCCATTCCGCAGGGGAAGGGAGAGCATTTTCGATGGGATTTCATCACGCTGCCCACGCGTGGCAAGGACCGCATCTTCGTGGTAGTTGACCGCTAACGAAGTATGCTCATTTTTTCTATTTCGGCACATTATACAAGCACAGTCACAGTGGCAGTAGCCTGCTTCCGGGAGATTTTCGTATTGCATGGTCTGCCTAAGACCATCGTTAGGGTGACAGGACAGCCGTTTTATGGGTGGTTTTTTGCAGAGCTCTTCGACCGTGTGGACCGAGTTGACACCGAGCACGCTATCATCCCCGTACGTACTCGCCCGTACAGAGATAGTTAACAAGGGTCGGAGGGCTACTTGCGTAACTACGCCGGGCAAGCAGAGAGCATGGTTGAAATGGTCGCATCCTGGCGAATACTGCCACAACACAACCCACCATATGACCATCGTGGGCATGACACCTTTCTATGCGTTGTATGGATACCCATTCTTATCTGTGGATGTGAGGCGCCCAGGTTAGTGTGGCTCCACGAGCCAAATTATGGATCCAAGAGAGCCAAGACATCCTCCGGCTCTCAAGGACAACATAGCCACCGCACAAAACGGTAAATTATATGCAGACAGGGCCGAGGGAGAGACACTTTGAGTGTAGGGGATTTGTCTACTGACGGCCATGCCCATACCGCCACTACTCAAACAGAAGGGGCAGAGAAGCTTGCTCGCTTCTATGGACCATACAGATTCGTAGGATTGGACAAAGTTGCATATGAGCTGGAGCCCGCCCAAGGCAAACATTCATAACATCTTCCATGTATCATGCCTAAAGAAGGCACTGGCCAAAGATGTGGACAACACGGGGAGCTACCACCGATGTATGATGAGGGGCACTTGGTATTACGTGCCCGCAGGCCATTATTGACACCAGGGAGAGACAATGGCGGAAAGGTAGAAGATTCGGGGAGTTCTTGGTGAGATGGAAGAATCGCCGTATGAGGATGCCACTCTTGGGAAGATGAGAAGATCTTACGCATCCCTCACTTCGCCTGCTTGAGGACAAGCAACGTTTTCGTCGGTGGGAGACTGTATTATTCTAATTAGCCTGCTAATTGGAATATTGCATTTTTGCTTTATTTTGCCGCTTTAGATGTAGATAATAAATAAAGTGAGAAATAAGAGGGGTCACCCCCATTTTAGTCACCTCACTTTATAATAAAGTGTTCTTTTTCCTAGTAGATTGACGTTGTAACTTAGGAGAGGCCTTGGGGGTCCACGTTGATATGATGAGGGAGGCACTGTGCCAACCCAAGGTAAACTGCGTTACATCCAGGGTGAGTTAAGTTTTGGAGGAGTTTGATGTTATAAAAGGAGAGGCTCTCACCTCATTTGGATCATTCATGATCTGAGCACAGTTATTGACAGCCGGACTGCTCCGCGCACGCCCGTTGTTTAGTCGGTCAGCAAAGATCGCTAGTGCACGAGTGTTCCCAAGTCGGGAGATCTCACCTCAGCCTCTTGGGACTTCGAGTGCCGGCCCCCGGTAAGGTTTTCTCGTTTCACCCTTAGCTTCTCGGGACTTCGAGTGCCCGCCCTATAAGGTTTGTCCCGAGTTCTATCTTTCTGCCCGTAAAGAAAGCAAAGAAAGAATTTCGAAGCAACCGAGGGAGAGAAAGGCCCCACACACGCGGCCAGGGTCGCTGAGGAGAGGACGCCGTCTCATCGGAGGAGGACTCAGCTTTATTCTAGAGGGTGAGGACGTCTCTGGGGGAAGGACGCCATCTGGGCCTGGCAAAGGAGAACGCCTCGGCCCGGGGGCGGAGGGGAGGAGGGACGCCGCTGTCTGGAAGGGAGGACGTTGTCCATTTCCTCGAAGGGGGAAGGTTGCGTATCCGGAGGCCTATTGTTAGATCCAACCTTGGAAAGTGCAGATCCGAGCACCACTGCGCATCCGCCTTGCATTCGCATCCGGAGGCCTAGCCCTAGATCCATCTTGGGAGTCGGGCAGAGATCCGAGGAAATATTGCGTATCTAGTCGCATCCGGGAGGGCTAACATCGATCCGCCCCCAGAGGCCGTAGATCCGAAGAGACACAGCCGCCCAGACAGATCCGAAGTGCTTGCGTGGCAGCATCCGATAGGAGGACGAGAGACGGAAAGGAAGGACGCGCATCCGGTTTGGAGGCTTCGTATCCGTCGTATCCGAGTGTTCGTGCCGCATCCACCTTGGTAGGACGCCTCGATCCGATGAGCGGTGCTTGGGAGAGGCGGTGCACCAATGCTTTTCTAGCCTTCGCAGGTCGATCTATTTGTCCGGAGGATTTGTGACCGGTGTCGACCGTTTTCTCGTTACCGTCACTAGCGTAGACAACAAGCCATCAGGAGGCTGCGTTGGAGATCGGGAAGAATTGCCGCCTTCGGCCCCGGCATCGTTAGGCTCATCTTTCGGGGCCTTGCAGAGCAACCTAGGACGTCATTCTGTTAAAACCCATTTTCCGTTGAGAGAGTCTCCACTTGCCTAGGGGGTATGATAGGCACTACCTCAATTATTGTACTGCGTGTTTTCCGATTAACAAAATGGCTCGCCTTCTCGTATTCCATGTGCTATGATTCAGTTGATCCTGTTCAAGACATATTTTCTATATCCGTATTTCGGTGTATTTCGTTTATTATCGGTTGGCTCCCTCAAAATATTACGCATCGGGAATCCAACAGTAAGAATAGTCCTAGTGGACATATCCTGATTGAACCCGGGTGGGATATGATCTTTGAGAGACAATGATGAAGGTATCTACTCATCATTGGTCTCGCCAGCATTGTAGCTCATGGTCTAGTGGAGAGATGGAGCTGTTAGTCAAGGCCTTGCACTGTAACAATGCTGGTTGATATGATGCTATACAAATGGGATTACCAATCAGATTATTCTTATGAGATTGTTAAGATTGAGAGTGACCATGTACCATTATGAATACCTCCCTAGTTAAGAGGGAGTGTTGGAAAGTGTAACTAGGTTTGGTCTTCATAATGACTTGTAACTATGAATTTATGTAATGAAGAAGACAAAGATAATAAAATGTATTTTGTAAATGCGTGACTCATGGGTTTCATGAGCAAGAAGTTTTTATTATAGGTCAAAGACTTTTTGGTGTTTTTAGTGTTGATATTTTGGGGTAGCATCGGATGTGCTCTAGCTCCGAAACTTTGTGGAGGGGCTAGTACACGTGAGATCTCCAAGACCCAGAAAGAATTTGGAGAAATTCTATATGGTGTAAAAGGTATTCAAATAACTAAATTTTTTAATATGGACCCGAAGTCTAACTTAGGGAATTTTAAAAATTAAAGTGAATTAATTTACACATGTGATGAGAACTTTCTAAGTGACATGGATCAAGCTTCTTCTAATCTTAGCCATTGATTAGAGATTAGATCACTACTGTTGATTTGTCAATGAGAAAAGTATAAAGGAAAGGCTTGGGGTTAGTTGGAGGACACACAGAGTGAATCTAAGAGATCGAATTCTTCTAACAGAGCAATGCTCAGATGAAGCAGGGAGGGACAAATGCAGTGATTGGTTGGAGGACCAAGGGTACAATGCAAGGCAAGGGCAACAAAGAAGCAGTGGAGGCATCTCATTTGAGGGTGTGACGCAGACCCTAGAAAGCATGACATAGGCTAACATAGGGGCAACGCAGAACCTCCAAGGGAAAGTTCGAAATTAGCTGGAGATCGGGGTTTCAGAGCCGGTAAGGCTGAAACTTGATTTAGGGAGAAGATGATCAGTGTAGAGCAAGGGTGACGCAGTCCCTCAGACAGGGCCACGCAGGCTTACGCAGTGCCAGCGTAGAGACTGTGCAGCTAGCTGGGGTTTCAGTAGTGGCTCATCCGGATCAGCCGGGACTTGTAGAGTGAGGTAAAACTCATATTTTTCTCTGTAGCCGAGGTTTTCTCTTTTGGGTGAGCCGGATTATGGCACCCTAGATGTACTCAGAATACTGTTGCTTAATAATAATAAACCCTTAGAACTGATGCACCCGTTTTCCCGCATTGTGTTTTTCCGGGGACATTTGTCCGAAAAATTAGGTGTGTCCTTTGTCATATGTGCGTAATGTTCAGTAAATGATTTTTATTTGTGTAGGCTGCTAGTTGTGTTTACTTCGATATTTTCTGAATATATTCTTAAAATAACTTGTATAATTAAATCAAAAGTAGGAGAACTCGAGATACTACAGTAGGGTTTTTGTAATTTTGTATTTATAAATTTTTACATGGTATTGAGCATTGCAGATCAAGCTGAAGCCATCAGCAAGGGACTGAAGATTTTTGCTGTAGGGAGGGCAGCTGAAGCAACACAGATCCAAGAGAAGGCAACACAACACCAGGAGGGACGCAGAGCCAGTCTGCTCACTCAGAGCTGACGCAGGCCCTAGTGGGTGACACAGAGCCTGTTAGGCTCACGTTGGGCTGACGCAGGCCCTAAAGGGTGGCACAATCCGAGTTGGAGAGACACTGTGTAGTTTTCCAGGGCTGGAAGTGCAGCTTCTGATCTTCAAAAGTTGCTGGTGAGAAATTGTGTCAGTGCAGAACAGTGCCTAGCAAAGGTGACAAAGTGAGGGGAAACAATCCCTTAGCAACTTTTTGCCAAGAAATCTGAGATTTGATTGGGAGGGTGATCGTAGAGGGCTGATTCAGCAGAATTGGTGGAGGATTTCTGGGAGGGCAATCCATTGTCAGAGGGAGCAGTTTCTTTAGAGGGTTCTATCGCCAAGAAACCCAGATCCGATCTTCTCTTGAGTGCAGCAATAGTAGAAGGGAGAAGAGGACTTGTTTTGAGAGTTTGAGCAGAGATGGCCCCGTACGGATTGAGAGATCAGGATAGGTTAGAAGGTGTGTCTAACTTTGTGATCTGGAAAGCCAGAATCTTGACAGTCCTGGATGAGTATGGTATCATAGACCACACAGAGAATGTCCTAGCTGTGCCGACTGATGCAGATGCTCTCAAGAAGTTCAATGAAAATCAAGCGAGGGTTAAGCACTTGATCATGGATGGGGTGAAGGGTAACGTGGTCTCGCACATTTCTGAGAAGAAGACGACAAATGAGGTGTGCACAACTCTGACCATGTTGTATCAAGGAAGCTTCGTCCAACGGAAGATGCTTCTAGAGAAGTGCATGCGGATGTTCCAGATGCACAAGGGAGAGGAGATTGATCCCTTCCTCTTCAGATTGCAGACTATCCGAGATCAGCTGATTGCCATGGGGGCAATTCCAGATGACGGGTTCATGGTGAGGACTACCTTGAATGCAGTCAACGATGAGTGGGGGATCTTTGTCCAAAGCATCCTGGGCAGAGCACAACTCCCAAATTGGGGTGACATGTGGGCAATCCTTCGACAGGAGGACATCTGGAGGGTGACCAAGAGGGAATTCAGTAGCGGAGGAGTCAAGGTAAAGGAGGAGGAGGAAGATGCAACCCTAGCATATAAGGGACCACAGAAGCAAGGGAAGAAGAAGAAGGACCTATCGATGTTCCGGTGCTTTAGATGTGGCGAACTTGGACACTTCGCCAACACTTGTCCTAAGCAGAAGGACAAGGAAGCTTTAAATTCCAAGGCAGCAACAGCTAAAGGAGACAATGGCAGCAAAGATGATGTGGCCATGAGTGCTCATGTGCCTCGAGAGAAGAGGTGGGGCGATATAGTATAGTAGAGCTATAGATTGTGCATGCGGGATCCTTGAGGTGCCCAAACTCTTGGATCACATACGAGCTACAGGAGCCTTAAGACAGTAGCAGGATGACTGGAGTCGGTGGGTGCAGAAGATCATGGAGAAGCAGAGGCAGTGCTAGGACACTGAAGAGTGGAGCAGCGCAGTGCAGTGGCAACAACCCCGCAGAGGCTGATGGGACTTCAACAACGCAAAGGGGAAGTGCTTAAATAGTGCAGAGAAACAACAATGCAGAGGCTCTAGAGAGACAACACAAAGCAGCAACAAAGGGTGCTTCAGTGATGAGATGCAGCCAGACTAACTTGTCTGTTAGTTGTTGGGTGATTGTCCTTCAGTTGCTTACTTCTCAGCAACTGAGTTGCAGTGCAACAATTAGTAGTGGCAGTGCTATAGGCAGCATGATGCATCAATTTGAGAGGGAGTTGCAGTACATATGTGGTAGTGTGTACAGAGAGCAACGATGTAGTGGATGGAGGGCAACGGGCCAAGCATCAACAGTGCGGAGACCGATGCTAGAGATCAGGGTGATGCTTCAGCGGTAAAGTATTGCTAGGGCACACTCCTCATTGAGAGGGAGTGTTGAGATTTTGGGGTAGCATCGGATGTGCTCTAGCTCTGAAACTTTGTGGAGTGGTTAGAACACATGAGATCTCCAAAACCCAGAAAGCATTTGGAGAAATTCCATCTGGTGTAAAAGATATTCAAATAATTAAATTTTTTAATAGGGACCCTAAGATTAACTTAGGGAAATTGAAAAATTAAAGTGAATTAATTTACACGTGTGATGAGAACTTTCTAAGTGACGTGGATCAAGCTTCTTCTAATCTTAGATGTTGATTAGAGATTAGATCACGACACTTGATTTGTCATTGTGAAAAGTATAAAGGAAAGGCTTGGGGTCAGTTGGAGGACACACAATGAATCTAAGAAATCAAATTCTTCTGACGGAGCAGTTGAATAAGTCGACATTCTAGCTAGAGATTATGTCGGCCTAGAGCGGAAACAATCCCCATATACATATAAGGGACTGTGGCCTCATTACACTCTAATTAGCTTCGATCAGTTTTGCAATTGAGTGCGAGATCAAGGTCTGAGATTGTAGTGCGAGAAAGGGTGGTTTCTGGGTACATAAGAGGAAAGCAATACATCGAAGAAGGATCACCTTATAGCGCAGTAATAAGGGTTCTATGGTATGAGTATATACCTACCTCACATCTCTGTGGTCACTTCAGGAAGGCCAAGGAGATAGGACTGTAATCAAGTATACAAAAAAATGCGTAGAAGGAAGTCAAGCCAACAAGGATAAGAGGAGTTGTAAGGTGTGCAAGTAATCTCAGTCTTGGGCTAATATTCTTTGATATCTCTGCAAGAAAGTACACAACATAAATAAGATACTACAACAAGCCAAGGGATCTCAGTATAGGGTTTCTTGAGCATAAGAAGGAGGCCGAGGAAGATTTTTCTCGAGATCGAGAAGAATCAAATAGAAGCACATCAGTTGGGGCTGCTAGAATAAGGGACCGAGTTTCCGTCGTATTGGTGCAATACGGTGTAGAAAAGGAGACCAGAATAAGGAGCCAAGAGAGAGCAGTGACAAGGTCTTGAAGGCATACTGGTGTCAAGGGTCTATGTCATGGTTATGGTACTTGTCAATTGAAGATATATAAGAAGAATTATTCTCGGGTTTTCTGCTCCAAGAGGGAGAGATTTTGGCCTTGGCTTGAAGAGCCTAAATTCTGTGTCTCTTGTGTTTTGATAATTGACTTGATGAAATACATAATAAACTAACAAAGATAAGATCTAAATAAAAGAAGCATAACAAGTTCACAAGTAATTATCATGAAAGAGAAATTGAATTAAAAGCTCTAATTTCTCAACACAACGTGGAAAGACCATCCCACATTTGCTTGGCAGTGTCTTTGTCAACTATGTGTGACACCACGTGAGCTCGAACACCATCGAGAATCAGTCTCTTCGCCTTTGCCATCTCCTTTTTGTAGGATTTCAGCTGATCAGGATCCATGGGTACAACCACCACGTTATTAATGTAGGCCTTGAGATCATATTCAGTGAGACGACAGGTGATCCTAGCCTTCCAGATCACATAGTTAGATGCATCGTCCAACCAATCGCGATCTCTCAGCCCTGCTGATGCCATCTTTGCAAAAATGTCGAACTCCTCTTCTCCTCTGCGCAATTGCAGATAGGCTCTACGCATTCCTTGCTAGAGTGGGCAAATCTGCTCACAACTATTGTTGCTGTGCAGTGAGAAATCGAACTTTTGAACAAGAAGTTCACTGAGGAAAGAATTCCCTCAGTGTGTGCTCTTTCTTCCACCTGACGCTATTTTGTACTAGCAATTGCTACAAAATACTGCGTCCTAGCTGGAGATCTGTTCTGCAAGGAAAACACTACTGCTCCCTCTGCCTCTAGTAATCTTTGATTTGGGAAATCTAATTTCTCTATTGACTCTCTCAGAGAAATAGACTTTTCCCCAAAATTTGATCCTCTTGGCCAAAGGGACTGCGCTACCTCTTGGGTTTCGAGCAGTTTCTTACGTAGTGCTACGAAGCTCTTTCTCCTCTTTGCATTTGAGCTCTCTGGCTTCGTATCCGCATTGTGATACCATGCAAAAATTAGGGAATCCTGAACCCCACTGCAACAATTGATATAATTTCTTCTATTTGTTAAATTAATCAACCGTATTATTTACTGTGCTCCGGTGAATATCGAAACTAATACACTGCAGCCTTCACAAAAAAAAATATTGCGGAAGAAAAATAACGATGGAAGGATAGATGCACACACACACAAATACACAATTATTTTTGGACTAAGTCCGTTGAAAAACCCAACTCGGGAAAACCGGTGCAACAACTGAGGGTTTTTATTATTATGTAGTAGTAAATTTGAGTACAAAACTATGGATGCTTAAATCTAGCAATCCATACATAGAAATAACTGACAGTGAATCTAGTGAGAAAAGTCTCAATCCCATTGGCGATCCAACCCTGACCTTAGCTCGATTTGAGCTACTCCTTGCTGCCTCTGTGTAGTCACTACATCAACCTACGCAGTACTGCGTCGCACAAACTCAGAACAACTTCTCCTCTTGCAATTGTGAAATTTTTTGAATATAGAAACCCTACTACAATATCTTGATTTACTTCTATTTGTTTGATTTAATTAACAAGATATTTTTTGAATATTCAGTAAATATCAAAGCAAACAAAACTGCAACCTACACATACATACAAATCATTTACTGAAGCATAACGCACATATGACAAAGGACACAATATTTTTTGGACAATGTCCCTAGAAAAATCCAATGTGGGAAAAGCAGTGCAACAACTCTTAGAGGGTTTGTTTATTAAGAAAAATATTTGAATATAATCAAGGGCACCAATAATGGTTTGCCCAACAGAGAATTCACGGCAGATGTACCTGTCACTCGGAGACAGAGAATATGGTTGATTTAGCCGAGGAAGCACTCCTCTGAAAACATTGGATACAAGCACTTTCTGGCCCACTAGATCCCCAATGCTGCTCCTTCAGCCTTTGCGTCAGCTTCTCCTGCCCAGTGTAGCCACTGCGCACCACAGGTTGCCCCTGTGTCACTCTTCTGGGCTTAACGCTGCCTCGGTGTCACCTTGAAGGCCCTGCATCAGCCTTTGCGCTGCCTCTACGTGAGCCTGGCTGGGTTGTGTCCCTCCTACTGGTCTCTGTGCTGCTTGGTATGGATTTGCCTCTCTGCCTTTGTATTCTCGGTCTTAGATTAGAATAATCCCCACTGATTTTCCCCTCACAAGCACTACAAGCTCACTTGAAAATTCTCAGCAAACTGCGCCCGAAAATTTCGAATTAGCTCAAGTGCTATCGCTCTGTGTGTTTTCTCCAACTAATCCCAAGCCTTCCTTTAATACTTTTCTCATTGAGAAATCAATGGCCGTGATCTAATCTCTAATCAACGACTAAGATTAGAAAAGACTTGTTCCATGTCACTTAGAACATTCTCACCCACATGTTTAAATTAATTCCCTTTAAATTCTTTATTTTCCTAAGTTAGACTTAGGGTTTCTATGAAAATAAATAATTTATTGAATAACTCTCATACAGTGTGGAATTTCTCCAAACGATTTCTGGGTCTTGGAGATCTCATGTGTCCTAGCCCATCCACAAAGTTTCGGAGCTAGAGCACATCCGATGCTACCCAAAATCTCAATAGTCCCTCTTAGCAAGGAATATGCTCTAGGAACACTTCACTCCAGAAGCATTACTGTGATCTCTGGCATCGGTCTTGTGCGTTGTTGATGCTTGGCCTACTGCCCTTCATTCACTGCGCTGCTGTTTTCTGTACTATAATGACCCAACTCGAGTTATAGGGAACATATAAATATTAGCATGCATATGAGACCTGCATATGATAGCTACATATGCATGTATCAAGTGTACTGCACTAATATATGCACTAATCAGTTATGAAAAGTCTCAGTGTGGGGTAATGTGTGAGTTATTGAAGTATTGAGTAAATACCTAACTCACTAGAAAATAATGAATGTATTGTGAGGTAAAAGTTATACCTACCACTATCATAATATAACTAATATATTGTTCAAAGGAAAGTAAAAGCATTGACTTATGCAAATAAAATATAATATTTTAATAAAATCCAAGATATTTACTAAATGATGATATTTAATAATAAATCCAAGATATTTATTAAATGATGATATTTAATAAATCCAAGATATTTTAGGAATCCAAGATAATTATGAAATGATAATATTTTAATATAAATCTAAGATATTTTAAAAAAGAGGATATTTTAATAAATATCTTGAAAGGGGATTTGACTAAGGTATTTATTAAAAGACAATATTTTAATAAATATCTCGAAAATGGATTTGTGTATAAAAGGAGAAGAGGGGAAATCTTGATGGGCATGGGTGAGTGAGGTGGGAAAACTGACCCAGATGCTGTCAGAGGATTTCTAATTGTGGGAGACAAGAGCATTGAGTTCTAACAGAGTCATAGAGTGATCTTGATTGTTATTGGAGTTTTGGGCACGGGGGCCAGAAGACTTGTCTTCTGGATCTGGGGACCAAAAAGGTTGACCGCAGATAGGCTGGGAGGAAAATGGTAGTTTGGAAATGGGAGCAGGAGCCATGGCGGGTCAGGAACATCTTCAAACACGGTTCCATGTAAGTATTCAATAGTGAATTGATATAGATTCTACTTCAAAAATTTCACGCTTGATGGTGTAGTATCCATTTTGTTAATGATTGTTAATTGAGAAAATTTAGGGCTTTACACATGGTATCGGAGCACTGTTTCGAATCCTTCCAGACATTCTAGGCTCTCCATAACTCTATGAACTTTAATTCGACAGTGCAATAAACAATTATTGTCTAAAAAGGGCTTATCCTCTACCAAAAAAAAGAAAAAAGAAAAAAAAAAGCACTATTATGTAATAAGCTCTTTGTGGTACGGAATAGATATTTGTTCTTGATTTTGTTGTTCGAAGAGATTCACTGACATCCAATTCTAGCACTGCACATGTCTCAAATTTCACTTCAGCTCACAGTATATTTATAACCTTGCCCCTGTAGCTTTAATTCGCAATTGGCTTTTCCTTGCCCCATTTGTTCCCCAATTGTTAGGTCCTCCCATAGAATTTCATCGTCCAAGTTGTCAACATCCATTTCCAGCTTTTGCACAACAGTGCTACTTGTGCTACTACTGCTGCTATTGCTGCTTGTACTGTCAATATTCGTTGATAACCAAGAGCCTGGAGTTTCCCTTGAATAATTTACATCAGCTGCATAGCTTTCTCTAGGGCTCCAAATTTGGCGTGTTCTTCCAGGAGAGGACTCTTTTCACATTCATTAAACAGACGTGGCCATAAAGAACGAGACTTGTTTTGTGCAAGTGACTGGTCAGTACATCCACAATTGGTTTTCATATAGGGAACCTTCAAAACAAGTCTTCTGGTTTTTGAATTAAAATCATAGTTGACGTCATTGGTGATGGGGAAGCTTGACGAAAAGGAACAAAAGTGGTTATATGAATTATATAGAATTATATAAAATTAAATAAGACTGGTATAAACGCTATTTGAGACTTTGGGCATGTGTTTCTCTTGTAGTAATTCAACAGACTCTCATCCATTAAATCCACCGTCAGCACTAGAGCGTTGCCGGCTAAACGGAAGGTTCCACCGCTGTGTCAAATTTTATATAATTTCAGTGGTATAGTCGGATAGGGGTTTTGGTAGAAACTTTAATGGATAATCCACCTTTGAGAAGCCAACGACTAATGAATAATGATTTCTTGTCTGTGACTAATAATTGTATCAATCTTTAAAAGAAATAATTGACCTATGTCATAACCATTTAATCGACATTCACTGCATCTCCACCAGTACTTGGAAATAACGCATTGGAAGTAGTTAATATGCATAACCAAATATGCATAGGAAAATACTCATAGGTGAATACATATAGGAAAATAAAATCTATAACGGAGTTCATCATATTGTGAAAACTAGGGCCTTTACCCTCACATTGTTTGCTGTCCAAGGGCAGTTGCCATGTGGCATTCCTGTTCTTCCAAGTGACTGCTAAGGATGGATCGAACTGGCGTGTGGAGCTGAGGGTGGGGTATTGTCACAATGTCTTAAAATATACTTGTTATAATGTGCAATGTTTAGAACGACCCCTCTATGCATGTGTTATCCGAATATAACTAGCATTATCACACTTCTCATTATCACACTAGTGCTTTTGCTGACACTGATATGAATTTTTTAATCAAGATGCTTACTTCATGGCCATTGAGTTCTTAGCGTAAACATTAGTTATTTATATATTTAAATAGTGTACCATCCTTACAAAGGTGAGTTAATGAAGTGTTATATATTGGGTGGCATATATGATTTAAAAATAAAATAAAAGTAAAAATAATAATAATAATAACATATGTATTTTAATTTTTTTAAAATATAAATTTATAGTTCTTTATCTTAAGTCAACTCAGAAAGAATTCCTAGGGGATTCATATGAGTAAGGTGCTAATATTTAAAGGAAAACTTACAAAACATTCTTACCATATGCTTAGTAGTGTCAGCTATGGCACTTAAAGCGATACTTTCAAAAGAAAATGTATTAAATCTTTAAAAACCAAAAGAAATATATACATAATTAGAAAGGTTAGGTGTATATACATTTTAAGGGTTTACTTGTTAGATTTGTATTTCATATGGGCTGACATTTCTTAGGTGTATCGTTGTCCTAGAGTTGAAAGTCGTGCTTTTAAAGTTTGTAACTTTAGTCCCTCAACCAACGGATAAAGAACAGAAAAATAGCACATGATGGATATAAATAAATAAAAAATAAATGTGTGTCTTCTTGTGCCAAATTTGCATTTTGGCTAGTTATTATATCTTTCCATGTGAACTAAATAAAATTAAATAAGACAGGTTTAGACCATGTAAATTGATTCTCTCATATGTTATTTCACAAATTGAAATTTGGAAATTTTGAATCATTATATAAACAATAAGTTCTGTATTAAAAGTAATATAGTCATTTTGTTTAGCAAAAAAAAAAAAAACAAAAGAAGAGATTAGCGAAGAAAAGTGATTACCAAACCTTAATATATACGTGTGTTGAATACATGAAATGAAATTTATAAATGTATATGGATTTTTATTTTATATACCTGTTAACTTATTAAGGAAAAATGAAATGAAGGTGTAGCCGCATAGAATATTCTTCAGGTTAACTTAGTGGAATTTGAATTTTACATTGATGGAAGTTATCAAGTTGACAATGCTCACAATTTATATTTTCTCTCTTCGAAGTCAAAATTAAAACGAAACGAATGGTTGAAACTTAGGACGTTACACCATCACCATCGCCACCACCTAGATCGTCATCAGCACCAGTCGCTCCAGCACTTGATCTAACTACTATAATGCACTCATTAGAAGCCATTCTGGAGATACTAAAGGGTCGCAACTGGCCAATACTCCTAGAATTTCAAGGAAAGTGAGTCAGAGAACGTATTGAAGCATGGTTGGAAGGAATGACACGGTGTTTCACGCTAAGAGAATATTTTTCCACTTCTAAGACAAAGATTGCTATATTTAGCTAAAGGAAAGTGCTGTGATTTGGTGGGGAAATTTAGAAAAACAATTGCATCTCACATCGAAAAATGTCCCATGGGAGTTGTTCGAGGAAAGTACAAAACAACAGTCCACTGTAGTGAAGTCCTCATGTACTATTAACGACATAAAAATCAAAATAGTATTTGATACTGGTGCTATTGATAGTTTCATTTTGTCATATGCCTTAAATAAATATGGGTTGGCAACTGCATGCAAAACGATTTCATACAAGGTAGAAACGGTTTAAGTGTTGAGGAATACAAAGTTAATCTAAGGGTCAGTTAGACTAGGTTGAAGGTACTAGGATGAATGATCACAATGGGAAATAACTTAGTTTCTAACTATTTCCCGAGATCTTGTGTTGATTTTTGGATATCACCGCCCTATTTTCATAATTATAGCATCAATCCTAATATAACCCGAAGTGTATTACTCTGAGTCATCCTTGATAATTTACCCAAAGTATTTAGTGTTATGTAGTATTCAATGACAAGAAAAGTGGTTTTCAACTATTGGAAGAAATTGAAGCTTTTAACAATGATAAAATGAAATTTTATATAATTCGATGTTCGAAAGCTATGAAACTTAGGATGATACATTTTATTAGAAGAGATGGTATATTTAATGCTAATCTATGTATCAAAGACATATATCAAGCTCAATCCCACTTGATTCCTAATCCATTACTTTTACTTTACATTCCATCCGACAAAGGAGTTGAGATAACTCATGGATATTAGTTGCAAATTTTTTCACAATGAAGTTTAAGATTTTGTATATAGTGCAAGTAAAGTTTGAAGTACATTCAAATTATTATATTAAAATGAGCACATTAACATCACTTTAGACATTAAACTGTTTCTGTAACTTTTGAACATTAGAATGGAAACTATCATAATTATTTTTATGCAATTGAAACGGTCCATTCTTCAAGTGACGTTGAGCTTTCCATATATATATCTTTCTAGCTTATAACTATAACCATTGATGATATGAATTTATGCAAATATCCTTTATGCCGCTTTCCTATGTTAAAACTTTAATTACTATCCAAGTATATGTGTAAGTGGTTTAAGGAGTAAAGTGAAGGTTTAAATTTGTATAGTTGAATATTCACTAAATTGGACATTTTGAGATTCAACCATTATGTCATTGTTAAGATAGATAATTAACCATTTACAACCGTAAAGATATATTGATGTCCAAAACAAAATAATAAGGCAACATAGCATTTTCATGGAAATGAAAACAATGTGGTTTAGGAAAGAGAAATTAGGGACATTATGACACTACATAAGATGATTCATGGTAATTATTTAGGCATATATAAAGATTAGTTGGTGGAGTTGCTCCAAAGAAGTTAACTCTTGAAGAAAGGAAGAATGGTAATGAAAGCATGACTATGGACATTATGGCAAGACCATTAGATGTGGAGCTACAACTACACAAAAGGGTAAGCTAGTTTGAGGTAAATTAATGGATGAAAGAAGACACTATCTATTCAAGAAATGTTGGGAGAAATCATGAGTAATCAACTTGAGATTACATGTATAGTTCACTAAAGGTACACATCAAAACAAAAACAAAATAGATGAAACATATGTTAAGACAGTAAGAAACCACCTTGTAAAGTAGTGAACACGCTATTAGAATAAGATCTCCAAGGAGTACAAAGAGACATGGGAAATTTTTTAAGTCTGATCTCCAATGTTACCATAATATAATCGATATAGTTACCTAGGGAGGACGGGAAAAGAAAGGAATTACAAACGTCTAATGATGATAATGAATGTTAGTTATCGTGGTCAACTTAGAATAATGAGATCAACAAAAATCGCTCTAGAGGTAAGTGAGTGGAAGTTTCACAAAACAATATAAAAAGTCAATGACATTAGATTAAAGAGTGAATCTATAATAAAATTGATCAATTGGAGAATAGATTTACGTGCATAGCGACATCTATAATAGTTTCTCCCTCTAATGAGAGAGTCACATTATAAAGTTTTCTTTAGATCACTAACTATATGCATGGATTATGGACATCATGGAGTATGATTAGGCAATTCTATCCCGTGATGCCTTAAAACATGAAATGATAAGTAGATTACTTTTGACATCCACTTTATTGAATTTATTTATAAAGTCTTAGCCAAGTTGGGGAATAGTAACGACATTTCAAAGTGTAATAATTTTATGCATTAAGAAAGGAGAAAAGGAAACCATGATGACTAGAGGCGAGAAAACAAAGTCAGTTTGATAATATGTTTTTCAAATTAAAGTAAACATGGGATATTAGGAATATATGGTATGAGGAAGTAAAAGGGTGTTTCTGTCAAGAAGAATTTTCTTAAAGATATGTGCAACATGATTGGTAAGGGTGAAAGCAATGACCTATAAGGAGTTGTGAACACTTCTAATTTGTTAAGAATAACAAGTGATAAACTGGGAAAATACCTAAAGCTAAATATTAAAAATAATAATTATACACTGTTAGAAAAAAATATCCATTTGGTGATAAGATGAGGCCTAAGGACTGATGAGAAAACGATTAATGTGAAGAATAAGAAGTTGATATGCCATTGATGAGTTATGTGTTGAATTAAAGGAGTTAATGAAAAGACTATGATCATTACAATATCTGAAAAGGCTATGGTCATATGCTAATTTGAAACTTAGGTTACTAATTGATATTGAAACCTTGAAATTAACACTTCAAGTGACCAAAACAAATATCTTCATGAATGAAAGTCACACCTTGGATAATATGAAAGGTACCCTCAATTGAGAAGCATGCATAAACATTTGTAAAATCCAAAATTGATTTTCTAACCAGGGTTGCGGGGAAGCTTCACCCCCCTTCGTTTCTGTTTCCGAAAGGCGTTCCGTGCGGGAGCGTTCGGAAACACGCTCCCGAAAACGCTTCCTGAGGGGAGCGTTTTCGGGAGCGCGTTTCCGAACCTGTTAAAACGCTCCCTGCCTTTTCGGGAGCATTTTCGGAAGCGTTCGGGAGCGAACGCTCCTTGAGCACTTCTGGCGTTTAAAAAACGCTTCGGGAGCGTTTTTTAAACGCTAGAAGCGGTCGGGGAGCGTTCGCTCCTGAACGCTCCCCGGAACAAAAAATGCTTCTTGTTTGCGAGAAATTTTTTTTAATGAAAAATTCGTTTTGTTTATAAGGAGGGAGGGAGGTCATTTTGTTTTATTGTTTGTTGAGTGAGTGAGAGAGAGCAAGAAGAGAAAGAAGGAGAGAACTGGAGAGCGGAGCTACAGAAGTGACAAGGAGAGCTGCAAGGCAACAGGAGGATTGCAAGAAAGAGGTAGGTCTTCTTATCTAATTTTGTATTTTCTAGGATGAATTTGTAATTTGTTTAAAAATGAAAACTTGATTTTTTTCTTGAATGTTGCATTTTATTGTGTTTAAAACTTAAAAAATGAATTGTTTTTTTCCTATGTTGCATTTCTTATTCCCATTTGGCATTTCTCCATATGGTTTGCAGGCTAGAAACTTGAAACTTGAAACTTGAAACATCATGGCTATATGGCTAGGGATTTTCCTCATGTTGGTTCCTTTCTTTGTAATAATGATGTTGGAGAGTAGTAGAAGAAAGAGGCAAATCAGAGAAGAGGAGGATGAAGAGGAGGGTTATGGAGGATTTGAAGAAAATCTTGAAGAGGAGGATTATGTTGAGGAGGAAGTGGAAAGTGGAGAACATGAGGACACAGATTCCCCAACTAGACAAGACTAAACTCAGACACCTTTGTGGAAATATGTTCAGAAACAGGAAGGAGGGAAAGGTGGTGGAACCACTAAATTTATTTGCCCCCATTGCAATAAACAATACCATGGTTCATACACCCGTGCGAGAAGGCACCTTTGTGGGAAAATGCCAGGGGATGGAGAAAAAAATATAGGAATCAAAATTTGTACTAGTGTGCCAGCAACACAAAGAGAGAAATATAGGAAGGAAGAGGAGGCTGCCCTACAGAGATCTAAAAGATCTAGGGGTTTCATTGATTCTTATTCAAGCCCAACACGTCATGGACAAACAAGTTCAACTTCCACCCATGCCAATGGTTTTGGAGGCAGTGGCACATCTGGATTAAGGTGTAGAACCATATTCGATTTCCTGGACGAAGGGTGTAGGAATGATGTGGATTCAAAAGTTTACCGGTTTCTATACGCATGTGGGGTGCCATTCAATGTTCTTCGCTCACCTTATTGGCATGAAATGGTTTTTGCCATTAATGATGCCCCCAAAGGATACAAAAGCCCTGGGTATGACAAGGCCAGAATCATGGGTCTTATCATGAAAAAGCTAAAATAAACCATTCTTTGGCTAGAATGACAAATTCGTGGAATGAGCATGGGGTGTCCATTGTCTCTGATGGATGGACCAATGTAAAAGGAAAGCCATTGATAAGTGTTTTGGCTGTGTCGGTTAGTGGTGCAATCTTCCTGGCAGCATATGATTATTTAGACAAATTCAAAACCGGCATTAACATTGCAGAACCATTACTTGATATAATTGAAAAGACTGGGCCATACAATGTCATACAGGTCATCACTGATAATGCTGCTAACTGTAAGGCAGCAGGAGCAATTATTGAGGATAGATACCCCAACATTTTTTGGTTTGGGTGTTTGGTTCACACAATGAACCTTTTGATGCATGATATCATAAAAAACAAACAACCTCAATTCAAATGGCTTGGTGATTTGTACAAGAGAGGTAAAAAAATGATAAAATTTATTACAAATCATAGCAATACCCATGGGCTTTTCCGTACTCACTCCAAATTGGAGTTGTTAAAGATAGCAAAGACTAGATTTGCTAGCTATTACCTCACCTTCAGGCACCTTTTGAATGTAAGAGAGTCATTGGTTGCAATGGTATCAAGCCCACACTGGCAGCTATTAAAGGACAAGGCAACGACAATAGTTGACAGGCAAGGTTTCGAACATGTGGAGGAGACCGCCCTTGACCCTTTGTTTTGGGCACGTGTGAGGGAAATTTTGAATTTTACCAAGCCCATTTATCACATGATTCGGTTTGCAGATACTGATAAACCAGTGATTGGGGAGGTTTATGAGTAGATGGACAGCATGTTGGGGCAAATAAAAGATATTGTTAAGGATAATGATGCCAACTTGTATGCTATGATTCATGACTGTGTGTGTGCACGGTGGAATAAACTCAATGTTCCACTACATGCCTTGGCATATATCCTTACGCCAAAATATTACTCTCCATCTTGGTTGGGCCAACCTGCACCTAGAGGTGGGGTTAGGATGAAACCTCACACAGATCTAGAGGTACAAGAGGGGTACATGAAGGCATTAGACAAGTTGGTACCCGACAGGGAGGAGTGTGCTAGATTGCGCCTTGAATTAGGCAAATACTTCAGTTGCACTGCTAACTATGGTTCTTTCCATGCAATGGAAGACAGAGACAGAATGATGCTCTCACATGGTGGGAAGCATATGGCAACATGGGACTTTTGCCAAAGTTGGCTAAAAAAGTTCTCTCACAAGTTGTGAACACTTCTTCTGTAGAGAGGTGTTGGAGCGCCTACAGCATCATACATAATGTGAGAAGAAACAGGCTAAATGAAAACCGAGCTGAAAGCTTGGTTTATGTGCATTACAACTTAAGGTTGTTGAGCCATTACTGTGATCGGGCAAATGAGGATCAATCATACAGAGTCTGGGACAACAACCCAGAGGATGATAATTTGGAGGACGGCACGGTACACATGGAAGAATTGGAAGCAGAACTTTTTAGGGATGATGATGAAGCATTAGCAGCACCGCCACACACAGGGCCAGTGCCACCATCTACTGGTAGCAGTGCGAGTGACGGTGCTAGTGCCAGTGCCAGTGCCAGTTCTCGATATCACACTATTGTTCCTTTGTAGATCCAACCTCCACCTTCTAGTCATGGTCGTGGTACTCCTGAGAGTACTAGAAGACCACCATTTCCTCGTGGCTCACACAAATTAGACATTTCTCGTGGGCGTGGCAAGGGGCCAGCCAGTAGATAAAATGGATTTGTTGTTTAGTAGTCTTTTCTATTTGTTGTTGACAGTTGAACAGTTGAAACTTGACTCTTTCATATATTTAATGACAATTTAAGTTTGAAGTTTGAATTTGAAAGGTGAAACTTTGAAGTTGGCATTTATAAGTTCACAAGTGATTATGAATTATGAATATGATGCTTCATGAAAGTTATATGGTGATCAATGAATCAATGATGATAAATGTTATATATTGAATTTTGAAATCAATGAATCAATGATGATAAATGTTATATATTGAAATTTGAAATCAGTGAATTAATGATGATAAATTTTATATATCAATGATGATAAATGTATATTGAATTTTGAAATCAATGAATCAATGATGATAAATGTTAGATATTGAAATTTGAAATCAATGATGATAAATGTTATATATTGAATTTTGAAAGCTTGAAACCTTTAGATTGATGATTCGCGAGACTCAAGAGTCAATATGTTGTATGCTTCCAATTTGTGGGCATGGTTGATGAAGATTATAACTTCTAGATGATTGATGTTATATGATTCAATCTATGTTTTTATGTTTTTTATGTCTAATTCATCATTCTACGTGTTTTTGTTGACATATATGCATCAATATATATATATATATATATATATATATATATATAAACGCTTCGGACCAGAAGCTTCTAAAAATGGCGCTCCCGCTCTTGCTCCGCATTTTCGCTCCCGCTCCCAAGTAACCTTGTTTCTAACACCTTGGTCTATTCGGGAAATTTGAAGAGAACCCTGCTTGAACAAAGTAGACCAAGTATAATGCAAAGTGAATAATGCATTTTCAAGCAGTGACAAATTCCTTCAATGAAAATAAACCTCTCACTAAGGGATCTTTAGAGTAGTCAATTAATTCTTCCTTCATCTCCCGCATAACCCTAATGATTAGCCCTGCAAAACCCTACTCCTTGGCTTTTAGATTTTTAGGCTGAAGATGAACTGGAATAACATGATAAAGAAGTTAATGTTATTATTATCTCTTTGGATCCAAATTACAGATTAAAGATAATTAGACTTAAAAGACAAATAAATAACAAGAATTAAAATGTTGGTTGGATCCATATGTAGTTTTGTGTTTTAGAGTTCCTAATCAACCTATATCAAGAAATTAGATCATGCTTCAACTAAGCAGTAAGTGTTTTGTGTTCTTGTTTCGATTCATTTCGTTTCTATATATGCAATCATAAAGATTGGAGCATCCCTCCATTTAGATTTAGAGTCTCAACGTGTGACTTTTTATAAGGTTAATCGGGTAATATAGTATAGAAAACAGTAGCTACGCCCTTATTTGTATGTCCGTGATCGATTATTCTACGTGACATTTATAATTGTGGGTTATATTTATAAGCAATTAAAAACTTATTTTGTATAACCTTACCTTATTTTGGATGGATACTTAAGATTGTCATTTTGTACTATGACATGTAAGAATATATTATTTACTTAAACATTGTTGGTACATGGATACCAATATGAAGAAAATTTTGCTTAAACATTGCTGATACAGGGATACCGATATAAATTATGAATTATGTTATGGATATGGTATCTATAATTTTACATATCAACATAAATGATGAGATAGAAATAAAAGAGTGATTACACTTGACTATGTAAGGTGAAAATGAATTTACAGACCTATTGGATAAACATAACCAAGTATGTTATATGAACACAAGGATCAATATCATAGATAGCAACATATTTGGAATGAGTAGAAATTGTTATTTGAGTAACAATTTGCTTTGAATATATTGATACATATGTTATAATTTGTGGACAAGTGTTTACAACGCAGATGGTATCATTACCAAACCGACTGCGTGATGACAAAACTCTAAGAACAATTGAGATGCACTGAGGTTCCATGATAGGGTGTAAACCTTGGTCCTACTAGGAGGGGTGGAGGTGTTGCCCACCATTTATCTTCCAAAACCTGGAGTCATGGGAGCACTATGCGAGTCACGCTCCCCTAGACGTGTGATGATGACTGCCGAATGTCTACTAGGGGATCAGGTCGATATAGTCGACGCTGTAACCCTTGAGGTCTATGAATGGTTAGGTCAGTATAGCTGACGCCATGTCATGCTAGTAGAGGATGGATAGGATGGGAGCAGAAGAGATTAGGAAGGATAGGATGATTCTAGAATAGCTTGGGAACTTTGTTGGGGCAAGACGTGACTACTAAATTTGTAAACTAATAAATGATCAAAACATAAATGTTAAAATGTTCTCACACATTAAATGAAAATTCAATTATGGTACACCACCCTTATATGATTATGCTAATCACTTAAATAATTAATGATATACGACATAAAACTTAACTTCGGGACGAAGTTTTCTGAAGGAGGGGTGTATGTAATGACCCAACTCAAGTTATAGGGAACATAGAAATATTAGCATGCATATGAGACCTGCATATGATAGCTACATATGCATGCATCACGTGTACTGCATTAGTATATGCACTAATCAATTATGAAAAGTCTCAGTGTAGGGTAATGTGTGAGTTATTGAAGTATTGAGTAAATACCTAACTCACCAGAAAATAATGAATGTATTGTGAGGTAAAAGTTATACCTACCACTATCATAATATAACTAATATATTGTTCAAAGGAAAGTAAAATTATTGACTTATGCAAATAAAATATAATATTTTAATAAAATCCAAGATATTTACTAAATGATGATATTTAATAATAAATCTAAGATATTTTAGGAATCCAAGATATTTATTAAATGATGATATTTAATAAATCCAAGATATTTTAGGAATCCAAGATATTTATGAAATGATAATATTTTAATATAAATCTAAGATATTTTAAAAAAGAGGATATTTTAATAAATATCTTGAAAATGGATTTGCGTATAAAAGGAGAAGGGGGGGTGGCAGGAGGGGCGAAACTTGATTGGCATGGGTGAGTGAGGTGGGAAAACTGACCCAGATGCTGTCAGAGGATTTCTAACTGTGGGAGACGAGCATTGAGTTCTAACAGAGTCATAGAGTGATCTTGATTGTTATTGGAGTTTTGGGCAAGGGGGCTAGAAGACTTGTCTTCTGGATCTGGGGACTGGAGAGGTTGACCCCAGATAGGCTGGGAGGAAAATGACAGTTTGGTAATGGGAGCAAGAGCCATGGCGGGTCAGAAACATCTTCAAACACGGTTCCAGGTAAGTATTCAATAGTGAATTGATATATATTCTGCTTCAAAATTTTCACGCTTGATGGTGTAGTATCCATTTTGTTAATGATTGTTAATTGAGAAAATTTAGGGCTTTACATGTACTGCTGCCCATGACTCTGCCATAGTCACTGCCACATCTGTATTGCAACTCCCTCTCAAATCGCTGCATCATGCTTCCTATAGCATTGCCACTGCTAACTGTTGCACTGCAACTCAGTGGCTGAGAAGTAAGCAACTGAAGGACATCACCCAAAATACTGACAGTCAAGTCAGTCTGGCTGCATCTCTCACTGAAGCACCCTTTGCTGTTGCTCTTCGCTGTCTCTCTAGAGACTTTGTGTTGCTTTTGCTCTGCATTGCCCCTCTGCGCTGCTGAAGCCCCATCAGCCTCTGCGCTACTGCTTCCACGCTGCTGTTGCCATTGCAGTGCGTTGCTCCACTCTTCAGCGTTCAAGCACTGCCTTGTGCCTTTCCATGATCCTCTGCGTCCACTGACTCCAGTCATCTAGGTACTGTCTTAAGTCTCTCGTAGCTCGTATGTGATCCAAGAGTTTGGGCACCTCAAGGATCCCACTGTCCACTATCTGTAGCTCATTCTACAGATCTATCTCACCTCGCCTCTTCTCTCGGGGTACATGAGCTCTCATGGCCACATCATCATCGTTGCCCTCATCCCCTTTCGCTGTTGCTTCCTTGGTATCCGAATCATCCTTGCCCTTCTTCTTAGGACAAGTATTGGCAAAGTGTCCCAATTCGCCACATCTGAAGCACCGGATCTTGGGTGGGTCCTTCTTCTTCCCTTGCTACCTTTGTCCCTTAGATGCTAGGGCTGCATCTTCCTCCTCTTTCTTAATCTTGACTCCTCCGCCGCTGAATTCCTTCTTGGTTATTCTCCTGATCTCCTCCTATCGAAGGGTTGCCCACATGTCCCCCTAGTTTGGAAGTTGTGCTATGCCCAAAATGCTTTGGACAAAGGTCTCCCACTGATCGATGACTGCATTCAGGGCAGTCCTCACCATGAGTCCATCATCAAGAGTTGCCCCCATGGCAATCAGCTGGTCTCGGATAGTTTGCAATCTAAAGAGGAAATGATCGATATCCTCTCCCTTGTGCATCTAGAACATTCGCATCCGATTCTCCAGAAGCATCTTCCTTTGGATGGAGCTACCTTGATACACCGTGGTTAGTGTCGTCCACACCTCGTTTGTTGTCTTCTTCTCGGAAATATGTGGAACCACATGATCTTTCTCTCCTTCCATGATCAAGCGTTTAGCCTGTGCCTTATTTTGATTAAACTTCTTTAGAGCGTCAACATCGGTCGACACAGCCAAGACATTCTCGACATGGTCTTTGTTGCCATATTCATCAAGGACTGTTAGGATTTTGGATTTCCAGATGGAAAAGTTAGACACACCGTCTAACCTATCTTGATCTCTCAGTCTATACGGGGACATCTCTGCTCAATTGTCGAAGCAAGTGCTCTTCTCCCTTCTATTGCTGCTACACTCAGCAAAAGACCAGATCTGGGTTTCTTGGCGATAGAAACCATCTAGAGAGTATGCTCCCTCTGACAAATTACTTCCCTCTCGAAAATCCTTCACCAATTCTGTCGAATCAGCCCCTTATGATCACTCCTCTTGATCGAATCTCAAATTTATTGACTAGAAAATCTGTTGAGGAACCGTTTCCCCTTACTTTGCCAACCCTGCTAGGCACTGTTCTGCACTGGCAGAAACAATGCCCCACCAGAAACTTTCGAAGATCACAAAACTGCACTTCCAGCCACGACAACAAGTACAACGTCACTCTCCCTTGGACCACGTCACCCTCTTGGGCCTGCATCAGCCTTTGCGTGAGCTTGACAGGCTCTACGTCACCCTTTTGTGCTTGTGTCAGCCTCTGCGTTAGCTCTGCTTGAGCAGACTGGCTCTGCGTCACCCCTATAGGGCCTCTACATTGTCTCTCTAGTGTTGTGCTGCGTCTTTCTGAATTTGTGCAAGTTCAACTGCCCTCCTGCAACAAAAAAATCTTTAGCCCTATGCTGATGTCTTCACCTTGATCTGCAATCACTTTAATACCATGTGAAAATTTTTGAATATAGAAACCCTACTGCAGTATCTTGATTTACTTCTCATACTTAATTAACAAGTTATTTTTTGAATATTCAGTAAAATATCAAAGCAAACACAACAACAACCTACACATATATACAGATCATTTACTGAAGCATGACGCACATATGACAAAGGACACAGTGTTTTTTGAACAATGTCCTCGGAAAAACCCAATGCGGGAAAACCGATGCAACAACTCTTAGAGGGTTTGTTTATTAAGCAGAATATCTGAATACAATCGAGGGCACCAGTATTGGTTTACCCAATAGAGAATTCACGACAGATGTACCTATCAATCGGAGATAGAAAATATGGTCGATTCAACCGAGGAAGCACTCCTCTGAAAGCACTGAATATGAGCCCTTTCTTGTCCATTGGAAACCCAGCGCTGCTCTTCTAGCCTCTGCGTCAGCTTCTCCTACCCAGCATAGCCACTGCACAACATAGGTTGCCCCTGCGTCACCCATCTGGGCTCAGTGTTGCCTCTGCGGCACCTTGAAGGCCCTGCGTCGGTCTCTGCGCTGCCTCTGCGTGAGCCTGGCTAGGCTGCATCCCTCTTGCTGGTCTCTACACTGCTTGGTATGGATCTACCTCTCTACATTTGTATTCTCAGCCTCAGATCAGAATAATCCCTCGCCGATATACCCCTCACAAACACTACAAGCTCACTCGAAAATTCTCAGCAAACCGTGCCCCAGAATTTTGACTTAGCTCAAGTGCTACCGTCCTGTGTGTTTTCTCCAACTAACCCAAAGATTTCCTTTAATACTTTTCTCGTTGAGAATCAATGGCCATGATCTAATCTCTAATCAACGACTAAGATTAGAAAAGACTTGATCCACGTCACTTAGAACATTCTCACTCACATGTTTAGATTAATTCTCTTTAATTATTTTATTTCCCTAAGTTAGACTTAGGGTCTCTATTAAAATAATTAATTTATTGAATAACTTTCACACCGGGTGGAATTTCTCCAAATGATTTCTGGCTCTTGGAGATCTCATGTGTCCTAGCACCTCCACAAAGTTTAAGAGCTAGACAACATCCGATGCTATCCAAAATCTCAACAACTATCTTGCTAACTGTTGTTTGGGAAATGGATCCTCCTAGCCTCCAGACCCTGTCTTTGGCTTCTGGAACTGAATCACTGCTTCTCCCCAGCTAAATACAGAATTTCCTCTGAAGCACTGCTCTGCGTCTGCGTGGCTCTACGCTGGTTCTCTGTGGCACTCACTGCCTCTCTGCAATGCACTCACCAGAATTGGAAAATCTTCGTCCGATCTTACTATCCCTGCCCCTCTCTCACTGCTTTGAGCTCACTAGCTCTCTCTCCGGCAACTCAGCGCTGCTACTTTGGAAATCGATCTGCCAGTAAAATCGAACTCTGCAAATATGTTCTTCAAACCCCATCGAGTTTCTTCTTATAATCTCTCATTGAGACATCAACAACCACGATTAAAACTTAATCGATGCCTAAGATTAACTAGAACTCGATCCATGTCTTTTTCTAGATGATTCTCACCATGACTTAATTAATTCCTTTTAATTAATCATATTTCCTAAGTTCAAACTTAGGAAATATTAAAAACTGACTAAATAATTTAATTAAGTTGTCTCTAGGTGAAATTTCCAGAAACTATTTTTGGGCATTGGAGAATACATGTACTCTAGTCACTCTGCCAAATCTCGTGGCTAGAAATCATCCGATGCTACAAAAACTAACATGGTAAATTGGAATACAGAGGATAACAAAGCACGTTCGGACTTATCAAGATGTCTTATTTGGAGTTGAAGGCTAGGGTGTACTTGTATTTCAAAGTTGCATCATTTCTAGGTTTGTTACCAGTAAGATGGGCATTTTCTTTTGGCAGGGGTCATGGGATGAATCACTATTATTTAGAGATCACAAAGAGTATTACCATCCCGTCAAATTGGGTACTCTGACACATGGTTATGTTTTTCTCCCCTCAAATAAATTGTCTATAATGGAGTTTGTTGGGGTCATTCCTTGGGAGGATATCTCAAAATGAATGTTGTGATGCCAGGACCATTTTGGCAGGATTGTGGGTGGAACTTTGGTTGCCCTTTGCAATGGTATTATTCTAGGAGGATATGTTCATTTTGAAGATGTCCTTTACTAGTATCATTCTAGGAGGATATACTCCATTTTGCATCAACGACATGGACTAGCATTTGTTCTTAATACCTGTTGGGTTTCCACTAATTCAAAGGACAAGTGGCTTTGCCAACTTCACAATTCAGCTTTTCTATAAATTGTTGGCTTTTATTTGGCTTGTTTTTGTCATGGAACACTCTCCAAGGCGAAGTTGGCAAAGAATGGACTGCTCATTCTAGTTTGCCAATGTTTTGGATGGTGAAGCATGTCTTTTGGATTGTCAATTCAGCAAGAAGGGTTGGAACTTGGAAGTATGTCCAAGATTGTAGTTAAATGGTTCACTCATCTTTCCTTGTGATTTGGCAGTGCATGAGAACTTGTGCTTTGTTTATACTCTAGAAAATATGTTGCAGGTTCGTTTTTGATCATGAGGGCAGTTCTTTGTCTGCTTTTTGTGCCATGAGATGGGATGAAAAACATCTATTATTGTTGGCCAAAACCTACTCGTTGATAGAAGATGCCAAAGCCTTAGATGCAGTAACTTCTTTTGATTTTATTTTAACACTAGTAGTTTTGTATATCCTCTTCCTCAAAACTACTATTGTTAAAATAAATCAAAATAAGATACCGCATCTAAGGATTTGGAATCTTTTATCAACAAGTAGACTTTGGTTAACAACTACAGACGTGTCTATATATATATATATGGTAACTAAGGAAACTTTTGTGATATTATGGACCATGATTCGAAAGCAACTATATATATAGAGAGAGAAAACATATTTGAAAAGGAAAGTTTATATATTCAAATATATCAATTGTACAAGGATTTTATACAACTTGTAGAAATTCTTGGCAGTATCTTTAATAAAACAATTTTATACTATAGAAATTGGGCAAATTGTTTTTGGAAAAAATAAAAGGAAATTAGCAAATCATTTTTGGAAAAAGAAAAGAAAAGAAAAAGAAAATCCAAATGACAAAATTTAGCCCCTAAAATTTTCCCCAGAAATAAAATCACATATGGGATAAATGACCAACATTTTGGAATTCATATTGTGTAGCATCTAAGACTTCAATATATTTAGTTGCTTCTCACATAAATCAATTTCCATAAAGACTTTGAAAATCCTTGATGCTGTTCCACCCAGAAATCTAAGTAGGACTTTGGCAGATTGGGGTGTAAAATTTGAATGTTTGCGTCCAATTTCTTATTTGAGATGTACAAACTTCAAAGTACTGCAGTCTACCATGTGACAATAGGGGGAGTTGTTTTCATTCTTATGAATTTGGATTTTACTGTAATTATTCTTAATATCGAGATTCTAAACACTGCTCATGTTATATGATGCAGGTTGCTTTGTTTACAGAACCCCAGGATAAAGAAAACTCTGCAATGTACAGAGAGGTGTTAGAGCTGCTATCACAGGCTTTGGAGGTTTGGCCAACAGTTAATGCAAAGATTAATAATTTGGAAAGGCTACTTGGCAGTTCACAGCCCTCGGGGAAAAACAAAGATCCTTCAACAGTTCTTTTACAGGGCCTTGATGTAATGAATAAGGTGTTAGAAAAGCAGCCACATCTCTTTATTCGAAACAATTTTCAGCAGATAACTCAAGTATGTGCTCAGACAATTTAGATGCTCCAGCATTCTATGTTTGAAACAGTTAATTTTGATTTGGTTATAATTTTAGTTTGACAATCATTTATTTGTATTTTTTGGCAGTTGCTAGAGCCTTGTTTCAACAGCAAGCTACTGCATATACGGAAGCCATTATGTGCAATGTTAAAAATGGTCTTTGATGCATTTCCAATTCCATTAGATTCTATAAATACACCACAGGAAATTAGACCATTGCATTCTAAGGTTGAGGAATTGATACGGAAACATCTTGCAGCAGTTGCTTCTTGTCAGATTTCACTTGAAACTAATTCAGATAATTTGATGACAAGCTTTGCATTTTCTGTTATAAAAACCCTAGACGAGGGGCGGGAGAGCTTTATTGACCCTTTTATGAAGCCCTTAATTTGTGTTCTTCAACGTCTCACAGGGGAGATGGTGACACTTACTAGCTCTGTTACAAAGCAAGTATGGCCTATTCTTCCTCCTCTTTTTATTGTTATTAAGGATAGTTCTCTTTTGTTTTTCTTTCTTTTTCATTGTCACAAGCCTGATATGATGCATCTCTGAATAACAAATTTCTTTATTATTAGTTTACTTCTTTTTCTATTTTCTGTGTTAATTTAAGAATATTATGTTTACGGTCCTTATTTCTTGTATCCTAACTAAAATATATGCATAGTGTTTTGTAATTGTTTCTGAGCTTTGAAATTGACATAAATAAAAGCCTTTTTATCAACCAAGATTCTTTGGTTGGCGTGTTGTATGCACTTGTGATGGTACATGTGATTATTAGGAAATACAGAAAACATCTGAGCTTTGAAATTGACATAAATAAAAGCCTTTTTATCAACCAAGATTGTTTGGTTAGTGTTTTGTATGCACTTGTGATGGTACATGTGATTATTAGGAAATACAGCAAACATGTGTAACAGTTGTCCTTTAATCTAAAGAAAAATAATTATGATATCCATTATACAAACCTGACGTATGATAATATTTTACATTAGATATCCTTGTGACACGAGACTTACATATGAAATTTTACGGTGACATAGGGATAAACTTGTGATTTTGTAAGGCAAATACGTTTTACAGCAGTTTGGGAATAGGAGGATGGTAGTGTATGGGATGTAAGAACACCCAACCTCCCCCCGCCCGCAACCATTCTCGTTCATCCCACACACCAAACTAACTTCTTTTAAAATTTTAAGATGATCTAATAGAACAGAGCCATTTTCCAATTGGAAGTTTAATGCTACAATCTTTTCAATCAAGAGAAGATGTACTCGAAAAATGATATTGCAAAATAAATTTGGAAAAATATAAAAGGATTGATAAATCAAAAGAAGTCTTCACTTGTTATTTTCTCCATGGTTAGACTTTCAAATGTGTTAGAAATTGTGGTGTACCACACTGTAAATGCGGTCTTCACAACCATCTGGTGGATCTTCCAACCCATCTCTGCTGCTATCGATATGATGGAGCGAATCGAAGTATATCGAGCCACAGGAGTGAAGGTCTCCTCATAATCTACTCCCTCTACCTGGGAGAAGCCACAAACCTTGCTTTGAATTTCTCAATGCTGCCATCTGCAGCATGCTTTACCTTGTAAAGCCATTTGGAAGTAACCACAGATTTTCTCTCAGGCCTCGGCACCACCTCCCAAACATCATTCTTCATGATAGAAGAATACTCCTCTTGCATGGCCTCTCTCCAGACCTGCTGGCTAGCTGCCTCCTCATAGCTAGAAGGCTCAGAGTCAATGATGTTGGCAACCATTGCCATATAGCTACAAAACCATCTCAGGTGGTCTGCTCTCTCTGACCGGCCTGTTTGGCCCAGCAACATATGTGGCCTCTCTCAAGGTATCCTGAAGCCACTTGGGCTTCCTCGTCCTTGAGCACACTTCTCCCACTAGAGAATGAAACTCCTCCTCCTCATCATCAGGAGCCTGAACTCCTAACTGTCTGTTTGCTGTCCTCTTGCCTGAACCTGAACCTGTAGACGCTGAAGTACCGTGTGAATTGTCCATCAGTGGACTCCCTATTGAACTTCTTTGTGGACTGCTCTGCATGCTGCCCGAAGTACCACCCCTCTGACTTTGTGAGCCATAGCTCACTGATGGACCTGACACCGTAATCGATGTACCTCCGGATCCTCCTGATCCCTGCCCACTGGATCCCTGTGCCTGACTCAGCTGCTCCTGAGGGTCTGGCCGATCCAGATACTTTAACTCCTGTGACCTCTTGAAAGCCATGTCCTCTTCGAACTTCACATTCGGCCTGACAACAACTCTCCTTTGTGTGGGAATATAAATCTGAAAGGCTTTCGAGGTCTCACTGTAGCTCACAAATATACCCTTCTCTACAGTGGGCTCTAGCTTGTTGCTCTTCTCCTTGGGTACGTAGGAGTATGCAATACACCCAAAGATACGGAAGTGGCCAACATCAGGCTTTTTCCTAGAGAAAGCCTCCTCCAGAGTCACATGCCCCAAGGCACGATGCAGACTCCTATTCTGCAAATATACAACAGTGTTGCAGGCCTCTGCCCACAAAAACAATGGTAACCCCTGATCATGTAACATGGCTTTGGAAGCCCCAACGATGGATCTCTTCTTCCTCTCCGCGACCCCGTTTTGTTGGGGGTTGTAAGGAACTGTGAACTCCCTCCTAATGCCTGCCTCCGCACAATACTCAACAAACTCACCAAGGGTGTACTCTCCTCCATTGTCCGACCTCAAGGACTTGATCTTCTGACCTATCTGAGTCTCCACAAGAACTGCGAACTCCTAGAAACAACGAAAGACCTCCTCTTGGTCTTCAAAAAAAGAGAATAAATCTAAGTCCTGAAGTGATCATCAATGAATAAAACATAATACTCATATCCACTCAAGGAAACATGAGACATCCGACTGCTCACATCGGAATGAATCAAATCAAGTATCCCAGTCGATTTGTTGTCACTGCTAGGAAAAGGGGATTTGGCAAACTTTCCCATAGCACATCCTCTGCATGTATCAAAGTGATCAGTATTGAAATTTGGCACACCTGTAGTGATCTTCGGCAATGTCCTCAAGGCTCTGTGATACATGTGACCCATCCTGTGGTGCCAAATCTCGCACAACTTTGAACTGCTAGCTCTGCTGTCGGTACTACTGCTCAATGCCAAAAGGGGCTGAAATGCAAACTTGTACACCTTTGCATGGCGTACACCTATCACTCTAGCTGAATCAACTAGAGCGCCCCTGGGATATGTCAGAACCTATCCTCTCCTGAACAATATCTCATATCCTTTGTCGTCCAATGATGAGACGGATATGAGGTTCTTCCTCATCCTTGGCACATATAGAACATCTGACACTTTCAAGGGAGGTTTGGATTCTCTATCAAATGTCAATGTCCCTACACCGACTGCTCTAACAACATTATCATCTCCGAGTACTACCTCTATATCAGTGCAACTCTCTAAAAACTCTGAGAAGTACTCACAGACTCCTGTTATATGACATGAAGCCCCACTGTCAACATACCAAATACCTGAAGATGCTCCACTAGTGGAGGGAAATGCACACTCCCTCTCAACCTCTGTGGTAGGTGATCCTACACTAGTGGACTAACAAGCAATGAACCCAAACTCTCGGTCAAAGCTATCTGTAAAGTCCTCTATCTCTGCTGATGCTGCCATGCTTTGGTTCTTCCCCTTCTTTTTCTTCTTCGTACACACAACTGCATAGTGTCCCATCCTCTGACAATTCCAACACTTCACCTTGGAATAGTCTTTCTCCATGTTCGCCTGTTTACCTTTACCTTTGCCTTTGCCCCCACCAACACTTGTGGAAGCTTGCTTCTTTCCCTTGCCTTTCTTGCCTCCTGCCAACAGTGCTACATCCTCATCCTACTCAACTGGTTTGGCGGCTCTTTCTGATTTCTGTCTGTGTGCAATCATCCCAGAACCTCTTCCAAGTGGGAAGAGTCTCATGTGCACAAACCCCATCAGCAAAGTTTAGCCATGAACTGGGAAGGCCATTCAATGCCATCCACACCAACTCAGTGGGTGGAATGATCTCTCCAACTGCTCCCAATGCATCTTTCACATTAGTAATCTTTGTGAGATATCCAGCTGCACTATCAATCTTACCCATCTTAATGGTCTTCAGCTTCTCCCTTAGGACCATTTTCCTGTTCTCATTGGTACTCTGGTAGAGATTGGTCAATGTTGTCCATATCTCATGAGCATATCTCTTTCCTCTCACATGAGGAATGCAATGGTCTTTGATTCCATCTAGAATCAGTGTCTTACCCTTGTTATTCTTCTTATTAAATGCTGCCAACTGAACAACATTAGTAGGCACATTAACAGGATTCTGTGCGGTATGCACCATGATATCCCAGACTTCTGCCTCCTCAAAGATGCTCTGCATTCTCTCCTTCCATACACTGTAGTTACTATGCCCATCCAACCTATCCTCCACCCTCAAGCTCAAAGACATGCTTGCTGTCCTAAATAAACTGAAAATAACACTGCTGTAGTAAAGGTATTGTTGTCTGTGTGAAAAATCAGCGGCTTGTGATTTTTCTTCTTGTTGTCCCAAACTGCACTTTTCAGCAAAATACCTCCAATACCCTGTAGAAATTTGATAATCCAACCCCAGTTTTCAGTTTCTCCTTATTTCTCCCATAAAGTTAAATGTCCATTCCCATAGGCATACATTCAACAAGCTGGGAAAATAAATATTGTCTGAAAACACAAATTTTGGAAATTTCACAGTGCTGAAATGCAGAGATAAAAACTCAGAAAATAAATCAGCGACACAGAATTTTGACACGCTGATTTTTGGTCAACTTGACCCTGGAAAAACCCCTTACAACTTTTGGGGAAAACCAGTTCGAAAGCTCTTCTTTTATTTATGATAAGTAGCTTTTATAGAGAAATAGAAAACACAGAAAATTCTAGCAACCAGTGTTTTTACTTATCTCAAAAACCATGCATAACCTCTGCCTCTATTTTCGTGCCAAACAGAAATAGAAATTTACAGCATAAAGTACAACATTAAATGCTGTATGGACAGCACCAAAAATAGTGCCGGAACGACTGTACGGCCTCCTCGATAACTGTGCCACTTGCTGCCTCAAAAAACATGTACGATTGCTGTACAAACCTCGATTTGCGTGTTGAAATATTGCTGTACGGATTTCAGAAAACATACCTGTTTTTGTTGTTGTACGGACCTCAGTTTCTGTGCCTCCTTAACTGCTGTACAGACCTTGAAATTCATACTGCATTAAATGTTGTTTTCCCTCGAAATTTGTGCCACTTGCCTTGAACTTTGTGCTGCTGCTTGCTGTACGGATTTGCTGAAATCTTGCTACCTGAGTATGCGTGCCAAGGTGTTGTTCTTTCTCTTTCTTCTCTGCTCAGAAATATCCTTTACTCTCTTCCTCTCATTCTCTCAATCTACTCATGAAAGAATGAAGGACCTTTCCCCTCCTTTTCCTCCTTTAACCTAACCCTAAGTGACTTTTGGGGAATCCCTAAATCCAATAGCTGAGATAGCTTTAGATCTAGGGCTAAGATTAAATGCTTATTTAAATCTCACTTTCCATTTTTTAATTCACCCCACTTTAATAAAGACCCGCTTAGTTATTTATTTCCAAAGTCACATTTCACTTTCTAATTTCACATTGACTTTATTAAAGTCACTTTAAAATTAGACTTAGTAACTTTATCACTTAAAGTCACTTTTAAATTAGATTTGACTTTATAACTTTATAAAGTCACTTTAGGAGAAAAATTAAATTCTTTTAGACACTTTTTCCTAGGCCAAAGATCAAAGCCTTAGGGAACCTCTGGTAACCAAATTTCAACAAGCAACTGCAATAAGAGAAATGATCAAATTGGCAATCTTCAAAATGAGCTCTCTTCCTCCTTTTATAATCTTCTTTGGTGGGTTCCTTTTTAATTTTTAACTTAGAATGAGTTTACTTGATTGCCACCCTTTTACGAAAACATAGAAGACTTGAATTACCCTTTTGCCACCTTTTTAACATAATTGATCAAAATTTGTCAAAATTGGCCAAAATAAAAACACGGATTAAAATAGTGGGGACCAATGTTGCATGAAACACCCGCCCCCTCTCCAAGGATCCAAACTTGGAACCGTGTCCCATACGGATCGGGCCAACAAAGACCGTTCCTGGAAATTCGAAACCATGTCGGCGCGATTCGTCATGCCAACTTGATATGCGGTTTCCAAACGGTGGATCTGATGGGGAATCTGCCTTGGATCCACAACGGATTGAGCACAGATCCATACGGATCCCGAGCGGATCCGAAGAGAGGCAGATGGTTCCACAGGGTTCTAATTTATTTATTTATTTTTTCTCTGACTTAAGTTTGGTTGGGGCTTCTAAGACACTCCTAAGGTGGTCCCTTGATGCTCCTTAGATGCTTCCTAGATGCTCCCTCATGGTAATGTTAAATTCTTAAAGTGAAAGTGATAGTCTCCTTTATCTTTCATTTTCACCCTTTTACATAAATTTTTAACATTACCATGAAATGGCTCAGGATGTTTGAGAGTGGTCCCAGCCTCATTGAACTTCATATGGAGAAAATAGAATTTCATATCCTATTAAAAATTCAATAGACTTAACAATTTTCAGAAATTTAGTATCAATGGGATTGTGGCATTCTCTATGCTTTTAAGGGTCTAATTGGGAAATTCATTAAGATTTATCCAGACGACTTAACTGTTTTTTCTAAAATGGAATTTCTCATGTGGGTCATCTAAGGAAAATTTTTGATAGGTGTAGACTCTAGAGAATATGGGATATCGTTGAATTGTCCTAAATCTGTTTTTGGAGTGACTGAAGGGAAGCTGCTTGGTCACATCATTTGGAAGGATGGGATCAAAATTGACCCTGAAAGAGTTGAGGCAATTCAAGAGATTCCTTTCCCTCACAATGTTAAGTCCTTTCAATCCTTCCTAGGAAAGATCAACTGCCTTAGAAGGTTCATTCCAAATTATGCTGAAATTGTTGAACCCATTCAAACCCTTTTAAAGAAAGATGCTACGTTTGTTTTGGGGGATGAAGGAAGAAAATGTTTTCAGGAAATCAAGGATTCTGTTGTTAAAGTAGTTGTTCTTGTTGTGAAAATTCTATTACAGTATCATGGTTTACTTCTCCTACTTGATTTAAATTATGCAAGTTATTTTCAGAAATTAGATTCAGAAAACACTGAAGTAAACACAACTAACAGTCTACACATGCAGATCATTTACTGAATACTACGATCATTCAACAAAGTGACACATGGATTTTTGGACGTAAGTCCCCGAAAAAACCCAAAGAGGGAAAACCGGTGCAGTAGATATGAGGGTTTATTTTATTAAGTAGATTCTGAGTACAGTAAATCTGGGTTCCAGATTTGGAAATCCCGATAGAGAATAAAAGAAATAAAATCTGCAGCTAACCTGTAGATCTAGGACCAAATATCTGATTGATCCACACCCTCACACGATATTTACAAGACTCAGCCCGGATCTGGCCCTAGAAACCCCAACGCTGCCCCTGAAGCCCCAACGTTAGCCTTGCTAGCCTTAGAATGCCACCGCATTGCACAGAGAGGGCTGCATAACCCCTGAGAGGGTGACCCAGGCCTTACGCTAGCCCTGGAGACCCTTTGCATAATTTTTGAAGCCCTCTGGAGCCTCTGCGCTGTCCTACATAACACCTGCGTAGTTGTTGCTCTGCTTCTCTGCGTTGTCCTTGTTGCTGCTCCTCTGCCTCTTACTGACTCTTGGCTCCGAGATCAGATCATCCCCTTAGCCAATACTACCCCTCACTGTAGAAAATTCCTTCGGTAATTCTTAGCAAACCCTGCCCTAGAATTCCAGATCTATTTCTCAGCTCTGTAACTGTGTGTGTGTCTCCAACCTTTCTCTTATACTTTTTCATTAATCTCAGCAACGACCGAGATTAAAACATTCATTAACGACTAAGATTAAAAGACTGCTTGATCCGCGTCTTTTAGAACATTTCAGCACATGTGTTAATTAATTCACTTTAATTATTTAATTTTCCTAAGTTTAGACTTAGGAAATCCATTAAAATAATTAATTATTTGAATAACTTGAACGCCAGCTGAAATTTCACAAAACACTTTTTGGGTTTTGGAGTTCAAGTGTGTCCTAGCCCCTCCACAAAATTTCAGGGCTAGAGCACACTCGATGCTACACCAACTATACAAAATCTCAACACTTGTGAGCCCTGATTATTCAAAGGAGTTTTTGATTTTGTCTTTCGCATCTGAAGATACTATTGCTGGGTTTTGCTTCAAAAGAACAATGAAGGGCATGAGCAACCTATTGCCTTTATGAGTAAATCCCTTCAAGGGTCTGAGTTGCAATATAGTACCATGGAAAAGAAAACTTATCCCTTAGTCAAGTCTCTTAAGCAATTTAGAGTTTATGGGATATTCTAGAATAATTGCATTTGATATTTTAAATCAAACTGATTGTTTGGGAACTAGACCTAGGTGGGTCTCAAAGATTCAAGAGTATGATGTAGACATTAGACCTTCCAAGCTGGTAAAGGGCCAAGGGTTGGCCAAAATATTGACTGAGGGGAATGAGCAGGTGTTAGGATTGATTTATCAAAATGATTTGGAACCAACTTCATCAGAACCTCAAATATTAAGCCAACTTGAATGGTATAAAGACATTATTTACTATTTGCATAATTTGTCATGTCCTAACTGTGAAAATTCCTTGATCTAGAATCCTATTGCAGCAACTGGAAAATATTCATCTACTTGTTAACTTTTATTTAACAACTTATTTGCAGTTAACTATGGCAAACACTGAATACATTACACTGCAACCCTCACTTAAATAAACTGCGGAAATTAAATGTAGAAACAAGATCTGAGCAAGAAAACAAATAACACACATGACACCGTTATTTTTGGACTAAGTCCTTGGAAAAACCTAATGCGGGAAAACCGATGCAGCAGCTAAGGGCTTGATATTATTAAGTAGAAGTTTTGAATACAATTTGGGATGCCTTACTAACCATCCACACAGAGAATCACTAACAAAGAACTAGTGAGGAATACCTTACACTGACACTGGAGATCTGGATTTGACCCAACACTAAACTAAGCCCCACGTTGCGTCTGCGCAGATATGCGTCACTCTGGCTGGGGATTGCGTCGCCTCCTTCTGTTGGATCTTCTACTGGTTGGATGCTGATCTCTTGCCCTTCTAGTCTCACACCTTGACACTCCGGCACTGGATCTGACTGATCCTCAGCAAAATAGCGGATCTCCTCAAGGTTGCAACGCTGCCTCTGTGTGGCACTATGCTGCCTTTGCATGGCACTATGCTGCCCAACGTAGTTGCTATGCTGCCTCTTCTGCGTACCTCCCTCTGCCTTCTCTGTGATGTATTCCTGGCTCAGGAAGAGATCTTCCAACTAGAACTATCACTGCCCCTCATTGCAATCAAATTAACTCGATCATCTTCTCCTGAGCAGTGCTCACTTCAGAAAATCGATCTCTAGACGCACTGGATGCATTTTCCAAATGCCCCATCAAGTCCTTAGAATCTTCTCGTTGAGACTTGAACGACCGAGATTAAATCGCTAATCAATGACTACGCTTAACTTGAATTGATATCCGTCTTTTTCTAGAAGATTTACACGCTGTTTAATTAATATGCTTTAATTATCTTAATTCCCTAAGTTTAAACTTAGGCTCCCAAAAAATAATTAATTATTTCAATAAATCATAATCCGGGTGGAGTTTCCCAAAACACTTTCTGGGTTCTTTGGAAGACATGTGTCTAAGCCTCCCTGCAAAATTTGAGACTTAGATCACATCCAATGCTACCAGAAATCAACACTCCCTCTTTCCGAGGAATGTGCTCTAGCAGTAAGCAGAAAATAAATAAGTGCGGAAACAAGATTTGAGCAATAGTAAACAATAAACACATGACACCGTTATTTTTGGACCAATGTCCCCGGAAAAACCTAATGCGGACAAACCAATGCAACAACTGAGGGTTTGTTTATTATGCAGTAATTCTGAATACAATCTAGGATGCCTTATTGGCCATCCACACAGAGAATCTAACTGACAAAGAGCTAGTGAGGATTACCTCAGACTGACATTGGAAAATCTTGACTGACCAAACATTGAGCTGATGAGCCCTATGTTGCCTCTGCGTCACTCTGCGTGGCGACTGCATCACCTCTGCTTACTAGCTCTTCGGTTGGCTGGATACTGATCTCTGGTCCTTCCAGTCTCACACCCTGGCACTACGACACTCGATCTGACTAATCTTCAGCTAAATCTCGAATATCCTCAAGGCTGCAATGATGTCTCTGCGTGGCATTGCGCTGCCTTTGTGTAGCTGCTACACTGCCTCTTTGCGTACTGCCCTCAGTGTTCTTTGAAATGTATTCCTAGCTCAGGAAAATGTCCAACCGACTATTATCTCTACCCCTCTTTGCAAGAATCTTCTCGATCGATCTTCTCCCTGAGCACTGTTCACTAAATAATTTTGATCTCTAGACTCTATCTCTCTGTGTAATTTTCAAATGCCCCATCAAGTTCTTATAGTCTTCTCGTTGAGACTTCAACGACCGATATTAAATTGCTAATCGAAGGCTAAGTTTAACTTGACTTGATCTTCTTCTTTTCTAGAAGATTCACACTCAGTTTTAATTAATATCCTTTAATTATTTTAGTTTCCTAAGTTTAGACCTATGGGGCCATTAAAAATAATCAATTATTTTCATAAAACACAATCTGAGTGGAATTTTCCAAAACACTTTCTAGGTTCTTTGGAATACATGTGCCTAAGCATCCCTGCAAAATTTGAGACTTAGAGCACATCCAATGTCACCAGATATCAACAATGCTCAGTGGCATCGCCTTATTCTGGTATTGCTTTTTTCTATGACTTCATGGCATCGCTATTGTCTATGATGGCTAATGGCTCGCGTTGATTACGAGGCTTGCTCATTCGTTTGTTGACATATACTATGGCTCGCATATTATATTTTGCGGTTGGCACTTGGTTTGTGACATCATACTATACACAGGTGACATCGTGGCATTACATTTAATGATAGTAGCATCACATTTTCTGTGGAATCGCATCCTAGAGAATGATTTGCAATCTATATTTCTCTATGGATTATATCATATTGTATCGCTTACATTGGTTCGCTTTCTTATCTTTGTTTGATTTGCTATTATATCTTTGTAATTCACAAATGAATCCTTGGCTAGCAACTCAATAAAGTCTTGAAGGCACATGACAATAACAGTGACATATATATTTGGTAGTTATCTGGATTTGTATGACTCTAATAGTGATGTGGACCTATACGACATTGACTTGGATTTGTATGACTATGATGGTAGTCTTTGATACAAGACTGTGATTTGGATTTGTATGACTATAACAATGACATGGATGTATGTGACAATAAACCTTTGATGCATGGTTGTAGCCCTAACTTTGACAGTGACCCTTATTGATGAATGACAGTGGCAGTAACAATGACCTTGTTTCGTGATGTTCGTGAGATTGTGTTGAAATTTTGATGTCCTATGCTGTTACAATCACTTAAAGCCAAAACTTGTTTATGCTGTAAAATAAGTTAAGTAATTGTAGATAGAACATAAACCGTATAAACCATATGCACAATGAAAGACAACCAAGAACTTAACGAGACACATAGAAGTGAGGTCAATGACTAGGGAAAAACCCACAAGGGGAAAACCCAACCAGATTCTTCTTCTATTATAAATCAATTTTTCCACAAAGATACAAAGTACAATGAAAGAATGAAGAAGTTCACCCAAATATGAAGAATATCTGGTGAAAATTTCTGAATATTACTTATGCAGAAACCATACTATTAAATCTTGATTTACTTCTCGTACCTAGATAAATTATTAATCTGAAATATTCAGTATTAACATCGAAGTAAACACATTAACGGCCTACACAGATACAGATCTAAACTGAATACATGCACAATGACAAAGTGACACACTGGATTTTTTGGACACCTGTCCCTGAAAAAACCCAATGTGGCAAAACCGGTCTTCTGGCTGCTGGAGGGTTTTATTATTAAGTAGATTCTAAGTACAACAAATATGGGCACCAAATTGGTTAACCCGACAGAGAAATAAACAATCTACAGCGATATCTTTGTTCCGGAGACAAAATATATGACTGATTCATACCTCAAACAAGATTTATAGAACTTAGCCTTATTCAGTCTTCAGAAACCCCAGCGCTGCTCTGAAGCCCTCTGCGGCAGGTCTGCTAGCTTGCATCAGCCCTGCGCTGCTCAGGAAGGGTCTGCGTCACACCAAACTGGGTTACACTGCCCTTGCTGGGCCTGTGTCGGCCCTGCTGGCCTCCTACTGCCTCTGCGATGCCCTTTTTAGGCCTCCCACTGCCTCTGAGTAGCACCTAAAGCCTCTGCGCTGCGCAGCTGCTGCTCCCTCTGTGCTACTCATTCTTCTTCTTCTATACCTCTTGCTGCATTCTTGGCCTGGGATCAGATCATTCGTTCTGCCAATACTACCCCTCACTGCAGTTGAAACACTTCTGGAAATTCCTAGCAAACCACGACCTAGAATTCCAGCTTAGTCTCAATGCTCTGCCATTGTGTGTGTTCTCCAAGTGACCCCAAGTCTTTCATTTATACTTTTTTTGTTGGGAAACGAACGGTCGTGATCTAATCTTGAATCGACGACTAAGATTAAAAGAAAGCATGATCTGTGAGACTTAAGTAATTTTCATCACATGTTTAAATTAATTACCTTTAATCTTTTAATTTTCCTAAGTTAGACTTAGGGTCCTTAATTAAAAAGATTAATTAATTAATTATCTCTTAAACAGGATGGAATTTCCCAAATACCTTTCTGGGTCTTGGAAATCTCATGTACTCTAGTCCCTCCACAAAGTTTGGGAGCTAGAGCACATCCGATGCTACCCCAACACTCAAAAATCAGAACACTCCCTTTTAGCGAGGAATGTGCTCTAGTAACAACACTTCACCTTGAAGTTCTGCACTGATCTCTGGTGTGGGTCTCTGTGCTGATGCCATAGTATTAAAAACCAGAACCGGTGACCAGACCGGTGGACCTAATGAACCGATAACCGGACCGGAACCGGTCTAAACGGTACTGGTCAGGTCTAAACGAACCGGTTTTAGAAAAATGCATTAAATACTTATTTGTTAATAAAAAAAATATTTTTAAGATTTGCAACCATGATTCCAAGCCAATAGAGACAAAATATGCAAAGTTGGCTCATTTATATACCATGTGAAGGTGAATATATCAAAATGCACTGAGTGCAATACATATCATCGAAAAATACATCAGCAATGAGGCTCCAAATGGCCCATAAAGTCCAAAAACAATTCTACACACTATGAGGCCATTGGCCTAATACAAGACTACATGTCTAGAGTCTAGACTCTATAGTGTACACATGAATCATGATCAATCATCAAATTTATCACCACTACTAGACACAGGATCAACATCGGCAGTGGCATAGACATCATCTGGATTAGAGTCTAAGAATGCCTCAGCCTTAGGCTCATGTGCAACCTCAATACCACTGTCACCAATAACAATAGAAGTGGACCTAATGGAAGCACGAGTTACTCGAGTTGCATGACTGGTGGCTTCCATTGGTTGTTTGCCTTTCCTTGATGCAGCTACCAATCTTGAGGCTCCATCTGATGGCACCACCAAATCTGCTTCAAATTCATCCCCTGCTAATGTTGCATCAAAATCAAAATCTGCCTCAAACACTGGATCTTCAGTGTCCTCCACCCATTTTGATGTTGGATCAATATCATCCAACACAATGAGATCTAGATTAGGTGATTTGTTCATCAATTGGTTCTGCCTCAAGCGAAGGTTGTATTGCACAAACACAAGATCATTTAACCATTTATGTTCCAAACGATTTCTCTTCTTTGTGTGTATGCGCTCAAAAACGGACCTATTGCGCTCACAACCTGAAGCACTGGAAGTTTGTCTGAGGATTCTAATTGCAAATTTTTGCAATTAAGGACATTGGCCGCCAAATGACTCCAACCAATGTGCTGTAAATAAAAAGACATTAATTAGTAACATAGTTCATTTCATTACTTATTTACAAACAATTTAACTTGAAAAGAAAAACAAATTGGAATTGCTTACCTGGTTGATCCACATCTCTTGCCATTTTCGCCAAGTTCTTTCCAAAGGTACCAGCTGCATTTTGAAAAGAGTAAGTTGTTTATGTGTTTCCAAAAGGTCTGCACAGATAGGGACCATGCGCTCCAAGCAATCAATCAATCCAGATTTGACCTCCCCATCTTGCTGATCTCCTAGTCGAACTTTATAATGATACTTTGGGTTTAGAAAATACCCAGCTGCATGTATAGGACAATGGAGTTGATTGTTCCATCTGTTATCAATGATCTCCCATATATGGCCATATTTAGCTAAATTGTCCCTATAAACTGCCCGTATCTGCTACTTTGTCTGATCCATAGTCTCATAAATATATCCCATTGCCATCTTTTCCCCATCCACCATCCTTAGCACCTTAACAAGGGGCTCAATAATTTTTACAAGCTCTGAAGACCTTTTCCAAAAATAATTGTCAAAGACTTTCTTTTTGGTGTCTTTTCCATCTTGTCTACGAGCCCATCTGGATTCAGTCCAATCATCAGAAGAAAACATTTTCTGCAGGTTTTTCTGTTGAGAATTGAGACATTGCAACGTGAGGAAGTGAGTTGCAAATCTCGTAATTGCAAGCCTAACAAGCTCTTTGCCCCCAATGTTTTTCCGTATTAGGCTCAATACCCATGAGTGGTTGTAAATGTATTTTGTAATGCACTTGCCATGCTATATAGTGTTTTTTACCCACTCCACTTTGCCTATGTCCTCAAGCATGAGGTCTATGCAATGTGCAACACATGGAGTCCAAAATGAAAATATGGTCCTATACTTGGACTCAAGCATCTTTCTAGCAAGAACATAGTTCGAGGCATTATCTGTGATGACCTGCACAACATTCTGCACCTCCACTTCCTGAATAATCTCATCCAAAAGCTCAAATAGAAGGGTTTCATCCTTCACCTTATCAGATGCATCAACTGATCTCAAAAACATTGTTCCTTGAGGGAAAGAAACAAGGAAGTTAATGATAGTGCAGTTCTTTCCATTAGTCCATCCATCTGACATGATGGAACAACTTGTTTTGAGCCATGACTCTTTATAGTCAGCCAAATACTCATCAATATTACAAATCTCTTTGTGCAAAAGAGATCCCCTCAAGTCATGCACAGTAGGGCCTTTGAAGCCCTTTCTTGTAGCTAAAACAGAGTCCCACATAGCTTGGTAATAAGGTGAGCAAGCAGCATTAAATGGGATATCTGCATCATACAACCATCTAGCAATGTACTGATAAGAAGTTTCTTTGCATTGTTTTTTCCAATGTTGATCAAAAGTGGGTTGATGAATTGGTTGGGAGGAAGTGGCTGTGGGATTAAAAATGGATGAGAAATAACTCTGGATGTTGGGTCTCTTTGTTGGTTTTGATTTTTGGCCAATAGGGGGAACATAGGGAAAGGGGTCATTGGTGAAAGGGATAGAAGTGGAGTCTTGAATGTCATAATCATCATAGCCACTCTGTCTCAGGGTTTCTATTAGTTCCCTCTTCCTTGCAATTTCATCTTGGATGGCCTTCTCCCTAGCCTTAGTCTCCTCAAACTTTTCAAACTTGGCAAGGTATTTTGCCCTAACCGAACCTATCACTTCATTAGGTGCATCACATGGCTTTACTTGGCCTCTTATTCCAGCCAAGTGTTCTTTCAATCTAAGAATGCCCCCACCTCCAATAGATTTTTCACAAAATTTTCATATCATCTTTCCATCAACCACATCACAATGGGCCCATGCACTGTCCTTGGTTTTTGGAGCCATCTTCACTTGAAATAATTGAAATTTGGAAATAAATCTGCCATTTAAAAAAATTGCAGCTAAGATAAATGGACAACCAAGGCTAAATTTACGAAACAAAATGCACATTCAAACATACAAAATTTGATAGCATAGGACTAGAGATTTGATAGCAATAGCATAGCTAAACACATGAGAAAATAAATACATGAACCACAATGAAATGATGGATTTTTCAAGTGAAAATCCTTACATAGCAATGCAAACTAGGTTCCTTAGCCTCCTCTTAAAGATGCCAACTCTACTGACAGCTACAAACTATCTCCAAGATAGCTCCAACTCCAACTCCAAGCCTCCAAGATCACTGCTTTAATAACCACTCAACACTCTCCAAGCTCTCAATCAAACTCACAAAGCTGCAAATGAGATGGTGTGAGACAAAGGAGAGGCTGCCCCTGCTTATAAAGGATTGGGGAGGGTGTTTTTGGAGGGAAACAACCTTCCCCTTCCCTCCAAATCAGCCCTAAATTGCTTTGCTGGCCGTGCGTGGGTCTGTATAGGGTTTTAGATGCTGACCGACTGATTAAGGACGGAATCGGCCAGTCAACACCGGTTGATTGGGATTTTCAGGCGAAATGAAGTGTTGAATTGGGTTTTTTGACCGGTTTTGACCGACCGATTTGACCAGTTTTCGGTTTGACCCGGCCGGTTTTTAATACTATGGCTAATGCTTGGATTGTTGCCCTTCATCACTGCGCTGCTGCCGCTCTCCTATACTGCTGCCCATGAGACTGCCATCACCACTGCTACATCCGAACTGCAGCTCCCTCCCAATTCGGTGCATCGTGTTGCCAACTGCTGCATTACGACTCAGTTGCTGAGAGTAAGAAACTAAAGTACTCCTACCCAATCTTTGTCAGACAAGTCAGTTGGGTTGATCCTCATAACTGAAGCTCCATAGGCTACTGCTCTGTGCTGTCATGTGGAGGTTGCTGCACTGTGTAAGAAAGTTTGCTCTACGCTGCTGAAGTCACATCAACTCCTCTGCGCTGTTGCTGCATCTGCATTGCGTTGCTCCTCTCAGCATCCAACTCTACCTCTACTTCATCTACGATTCTCTGGACCCACTGCTCCACTTGTCCCGTTACCATCTTAAGGCTCTCGTAGCTCGTATGTGATCCTATAGTTGGGCTACTCAAGGATCCTGCTACCACTCTGTAGGTACTCTATAGTTCCACGTTGCCCCACTTTCGTGGTTCATGAGCTCTCATGGCTACATCATCTTCAGAGCCATCGCTCGCCACAACAACCTTGGAGCTAGAAGCTTCCTTGTCCTTTTTCTTCTGAGGACAATTGCTGAGGAAATGTCCTAGTTCGCTGCACTAGAAACACTTGATCTTTGACAGATTCTGCTTCTTTCTCCCTTGCTGCCCCTTTGATGCCAAGGTTGCATCTTCCTCTTCTTCTTTACTTTACTCGACCTGGTGCTGTACTGCCTCTTGGTGATCTGATGAATTTCATCTTGTCGAAGGATCGCCCACTTATTGTCCCAGTTGGGAACGTCCGCTTTGCCCAAGAGACTTTGGACAAAAGTTTTCGAGTCCTCTGTGACAACATTTAGGGCCGTCCTCACCATAACGTCATCCTCCACCTTCACCCCCATGCCAGTCAGCTGATCCCGGATCTCTTGAAGTCTGGAAAGAAAAGGATCAATCTCCTCTCCTTTGGCCATTATGAATTACCTCAGCTGGTTCTCCAGAATCATCTTCCTCTTGACAAATCTTCCTTCATATAGTGTGGTTAGAGCTACCCACATCCCTTGAGCCATTTTCTTCTCGGGTATGTATGGAACCACATGATCTTTGAATCCGTCCATGATGAAGCGCTTGGCGTGTGCCGTTGTTTCTTCATGCTTCTTAGGAGCTTCGCATCGGTCGGCGTGGCCAAGACTTTCGCTGCATGCTCCCTCAAACCGTATGCCTTCATGACTACCAGAATTCAGGCCTTCCAGATTGCAAATGGACAAACTGTCCAACCTATCCTGATCACGTAGTTCGTGAGGTCCCATCTACTCATAAAATATGTTGGAACAAATCCTCCTCTCTATGTTAGAGACATGGATCAAGAATCCTTGGCAAAACAGGTACCCTCTACTCCCTCTGACATCTGACTTCCTCTCTTGGAAGTCTTCCAAATCAAAACGAATCAACTCTCTTCGATCCTTTGATCGATTTACAGATCTCATTAGCTGGAGATCTTCTGAGAAGTTGTTCTCCTCCCGCTCTTTGTCAACTCGGCTTAGGCTAAATTCTGAACCGACAAAATTTTAACCCCACCATCAACTACTGAAGGTTTGCAGCACGGCTTCTGACACTCTGAATCAACTAACAACTTCAGGACTACGTCACCCGGGCTGGTCTCTGCGCAAGTAGACAACCTTAGCACAGATTTTGCCTGCCTCTGCGCAGTAAGTACGTGGGCCTACGTTTAGACTGCGTCACTTTGGCCTCTGCGTGGCTTTTCTTCCTTTTGCTGCAACACTGCCCTCTCTGGTCCGACTTTCTACGACTGCGGTTGCTTTCTCTGCTGCTTTCTGCAGCAAGGATTCTTTAATCTTCTTGCTGGTGATCCACTCTAGATCTGCAATCACTCTGATACCATGTGAAAAATTTTGAATATTACTTATGCAGAAACCCTATTGTAAAATCTTGATTTACTTCTCCTACCTAGATAAGTTATTAATCTGAAATATTTAGTATTAACATCGAAGTAAACACATTAACAATCTACACAGATACAGATTTAAACTGAATACATGCACAATGACAAAGTGACACGCAGGATTTTCTAGACAACTGTCCCTGGAAAAATACAATGCGGGAAAACCGGTCTTCTGGCTGCTGGAGGGTTTTATTATTAAGTGGTTCTAAGTACAACAAATCTGGGCACCAAACAGGGAAATAAACAATCTGCAGCAATACCTCTGTTTCGGAGACAAAAAATCTGAATCACCCTCAAATGGGATTTACAGAACTCATCCTTTTTCAGTCTTCAAAAACCCCAATGTTGCTTTGAAGCTCCCTGCATCATGTCTACTAGGCTGCTTCAACCCCTGCGCTACTCAGGAAGGGTCTGCGTCACCCCAGATTGAGTTACGCTGCCCCTGCGCTGCGCTGGCAAGGCTTGCGTCAGTCCTGCTAGCCTCTTGCTGCCTCTGTGCTACCCTTTCTAGGCTTGCGTAGCACCTAAAGCCTCTACGCTGCATAGCTGCTGCGTAGCTACTGTTGGCTCTGCGCTACTCGGTCTGCTGCTTCTCTGCCTCTTGCTACACTCTTGGCCTGGGATCAGATCATCCCTTCTGCCAATACTACCCCTCACTGCAGCTGAAACACTTGAAATTCTTAGCAAACCATGCCCTAGAATTCTAGCTTTAGTCTCAGTGCTCTGGCACTGTGTGTGTTCTCCAACTGACCTCAAGACTTTCCTTTATACTTTTCTCGTTGGGAAACCAACGACCGTGATCTAATTTTGAATCGAGGGCTAAGATTAAAAGAAAGCTTGATCCATGTGACTTAAGTCATTTTCATCACATGTTTAAATTAATTACCTTTAATTTTTAATTTGCCTAAGTAGACTTAGGGTCCTTAATTAAAGCAGTTAATTAATTAATTATCTCTTAAACATGATGGAATTTCTTAAATCCCTTTCTGGGTCTTGGAGATCTCATGTACTCTAGTCCCTCCACAAAGTTTGGAAGCTAGAGCACATCCGATGCTACCCCAACACTAAAAAATCTTGACATATCTCTGATAGCAGTAGCTGATGCAAACACTGAATCACTTTGGCTCTCCAAGATCTGCTCTTACTCTCCAAGTCTCTCTCTCACAATCTCCTTCAAGTCTCTCCAACTCTCACAAGTTTGAATTCACAAAGCACAAGTAAGTGAGGTGAGATGATATGAGACACATATATATAGAAGGGGTAATGAATTATTGACATAAAGGAGGAGCAATACACATGCCTTGAGGAGGAGTTACATATGCCAAAATAGGATTGTAACTTATGCCACAAAGGAGAGGAGTGTAACTTATGCATTTAGGCGAGAAGTGTAACTTTTTCATTAAAGAGGTGTAAGAGGAATTTTTTTATGACGAGTCATTGAAGTGTGTAAGAGAGTGTAAGAGGTGCATAAGAGCATTAAAGAGAGAGAGAGGAATGAATCCATTAAGAGAGAGAGAGAGAGTAACATATGCATTAATTGAGGGGAGTTACATATGACATGATTGAGTCTCATGATTGAAAGACTTGAATTTTTTTAATATTAATAATAATAATATTAATGATTAATTCAAAATTGAACTATTAGGATTGATTGATGATCAGAAGTGAATTTCCATCAACAATACTTGATTACCAATTGATGCAAGGTGAATTTACTATTTTGGAAAATAGCGAATTTAGAATTTCTATTTTTAGAAATTCTATTTTTTGACTTTCTATTTTTATAAATTCTATTTTTAGACTTTCTGTTTTTAGGAATTCTGCTACTTCTCTGCCTCTTGCTACACTCTTGGCCTGGGATCAGATCATCCCTTCTGCAATACTACCCCTCACTGCAGCTGAAACACTTGAAATTCTTAGCAAACCATGCCCTAGAATTCTAGCTTTAGTCTCAGTGCTCTAGCACTGTGTGTGTTCTCCAAGTGACCTCAAGACTTTCCTTTATACTTTTCTCGTTGGGAAACCAACGACCGTGATCTAATTTTGAATCGAGGGCTAAGATTAAAAGAAAGCTTGATCCATGTGACTTAAGTCATTTTCATCACATGTTTAAATTAATTACCTTTAAGCTTTTAATTTGCCTAAGTTAGACTTAGGGTCCTTAATTAAAACGATTAATTAATTAATTATCTCTTAAACATGATGGAATTTCTTAAATCCCTTTCTGGGTCTTGGAGATCTCATGTACTCTAGTCCCTCCACAAAGTTTGGAAGCTAGAGCACATCCGATGCTACCCCAACACTAAAAAATCTTGACATATCTCTGATAGCAGTAGCTGATGCAAACACTGAATCACTTTGGCTCTCCAAGATCTGCTCTTACTCTCCAAGTCTCTCTCTCACAATCTCCTTCAAGTCTCTTCAACTCTCTCAAGTTTGAATTCACAAAGCACAAGTAAGTGAGGTGAGATGATATGAGACACATATATATAGAAGGGGTAATGAATTATTGACATAAAGGAGGAGCAATACACATGCCTTGAGGAGGAGTTACATATGCCAAAATAGGATTGTAACTTATGCCACAAAGGAGAGGAGTGTAACTTATGCATTTAGGAGAGTGTAACTTATGCATTTAGGCGAGAAGTGTAACTTTTTCATTAAAGAGGTGTAAGAGGAATCTTTTTATGACGAGTCATTGAAGTGTGTAAGAGAGTGTAAGAGGTGCATAAGAGCATTAAAGAGAGAGAGAGGAATGAATCCATTAAGAGAGAGAGAGAGTAACATATGCATTAATTGGGGGGAGTTACATATGACATGATTGAGTCTCATGATTGAAAGACTTGAATTTCTTTTTAATAATAATAATAATAATATTAATGATTAATTCAAAATTGAACTACTAGGATTGATTGATGATCAAAAGTGAATTTCCATCAACAATACTTGTTTACCAATTGATGCAAGGTGATTTACTATTTTTGGAAAGTCATACTTGAGACTTTAGAATTTCTATTTTTTGAAATTCTATTTTTTGACTTTCTATTTTTATAAATTCTATTTTTAGACTTTCTGTTTTTAGGAATTCTGCTGCTTCTCTGCCTCTTGCTACACTCTTGGCCTGGGATCAGATCATCCCTTCTGCCAATACTACCCCTCACTGCAGCTGAAACACTTGAAATTCTTAGCAAACCATGCCCTAGAATTCTAGCTTTAGTCTCAGTGCTCTGGCACTGTGTGTGTTCTCCAAGTGACCTCAAGACTTTCCTTTATACTTTTCTCGTTGGGAAACCAACGACCGTGATCTAATTTTGAGTCGAGGGCTAAGATTAAAAGAAAGCTTGATCCATGTGACTTAAGTCATTTTCATCACATGTTTAAATTAATTACCTTTAAGCTTTTAATTTGCCTAAGTTAGACTTAGGGTCCTTAATTAAAACGATTAATTAATTAATTATCTCTTAAACATGATGAATTTCTTAAATCCCTTTCTGGGTCTTGGAGATCTCATGTACTCTAGTCCCTCCACAAAGTTTGGAAGCTAGAGCACATCCGATGCTACCCCAACACTAAAAAATCTCAACATATCTCTGATAGCAGTAGCTGATGCAAACACTGAATCACTTTGGCTCTCCAAGATCTGCTCTTACTCTCCAAGTCTCTCTCTCACAATCTCCTTCAAGTCTCTCCAACTCTCTCAAGTTTGAATTCACAAAGCACAAGTAAGTGAGGTGAGATGATATGAGACACATATATATAGAAGGGGTAATGAATTATTGACATAAAGGAGGAGCAATACACATGCCTTGAGGAGGAGTTACATATGCCAAAATAGGATTGTAACTTATGCCACAAAGGAGAGGAGTGTAACTTATGCATTTAGGAGAGTGTAACTTATGCATTTAGGCGAGAAGTGTAACTTTTTCATTAAAGAGGTGTAAGAGAAATCTTTTTATGACGAGTCATTGAAGTGTGTAAGAGAGTGTAAGAGGTGCATAAGAGCATTAAAGAGAGAGAGAGGAATGAATCCATTAAGAGAGAGAGAGAGTAACATATGCATTAATTGAGGGGAGTTACATATGACATGATTGAGTCTCATGATTGAAAGACTTGAATTTCTTCTTAATAATAATAATAATAATATTAATGATTAATTCAAAATTGAACTATTAGGATTGATTGATGATCAAAAGTGAATTTCCATCAACAATACTTGATTACCAATTGATGCAAGGTGATTTACTATTTTTGGAAAGTCATACTTGAGACTTTAGAATTTCTATTTTTAGAAATTCTATTTTTTGACTTTCTATTTTTATAAATTCTATTTTTAGACTTTCTGTTTTTAGGAATTCTGCTGCTTCTCTGCCTCTTGCTACACTCTTGGCCTGAGATCAGATCATCCCTTCTGCAATACTACCCCTCACTGCAGCTGAAACACTTGAAATTCTTAGCAAACCATGCCCTAGAATTCTAGCTTTAGTCTCAGTGCTCTGGCACTGTGTGTGTTCTCCAAGTGACCTCAAGACTTTCCTTTATACTTTTCTCGTTGGGAAACCAACGACCGTGATCTAATTTTGAATCGAGGGCTAAGATTAAAAGAAAGCTTGATCCATGTGACTTAAGTCATTTTCATCACATGTTTAAATTAATTACCTTTAAGCTTTTAATTTGCCTAAGTTAGACTTAGGGTCCTTAATTAAAACGATTAATTAATTAATTATCTCTTAAACATGATGGAATTTCTTAAATCCCTTTCTGGGTCTTGGAGATCTCATGTACTCTAGTCCCTCCACAAAGTTTGGAAGCTAGAGCACATCCGATGCTACCCCAACACTAAAAAATCTTCGACATATCTGCGATAGCGATGGGCGATGCAAACAACGAATCACTTTGGCTCTCCAAGATTCTGCTCTTACTCTCAAGTCTCTCTCTCACAATCTCCTTCAGTCTCTTCAACTCTCTCTCAAGTTTGGATCTACAAAGCACAAGTAAGTGAGGTGAGATGATATGAGACACATATATATAGAAGGGGTAATGAATTATTGACATAAAGGAGGAGCAATACACATGCCTTGAGGAGGAGTTACATATGCCAAAATAGGATTGTAACTTATGCCACAAAGGAGAGGAGTGTAACTTATGCATTTAGGAGAGTGTAACTTATGCATTTAGGCGAGAAGTGTAACTTTTTCATTAAAGAGGTGTAAGAGGAATCTTTTTATGACGAGTCATTGAAGTGTGTAAGAGAGTGTAAGAGGTGCATAAGAGCATTAAAGAGAGAGAGAGGAATGAATCCATTAAGAGAGAGAGAGAGTAACATATGCATTAATTGAGGGGAGTTACATATGACATGATTGAGTCTCATGATTGAAAGACTTGAATTTCTTTTTAATAATAATAATAATAATATTAATGATTAATTCAAAATTGAACTATTAGGATTGATTGATGATCAACAGTGAATTTCCATCAACAATACTTGATTACCAATTGATGCAAGGTGATTTACTATTTTTGGAAAGTCATACTTGAGACTTTAGAATTTCTATTTTTAGAAATTCTATTTTTTGACTTTCTATTTTTATAAATTCTATTTTTAGACTTTCTGTTTTTAGGAATTCTATTTTTTGGACTTTCTATTTTTAGAAATTCATCCCTGAGTTGCAATTTTCAACACATTGCTATGATATATGATGACAGTGACCATGCTCTTATGATGACAGTGACCTTGCTCTTATGATACATGACAGTGTTGATGACAGTTATTGCTGTGACATGGATGATGCTACTTGAGACAGTGATATGACAACAGTTTTCCATGCACTTGTTTGATTATCAGAGATCAGATCGTTCAATTCACAAACATAGTTGTGAACTGACTTGGGTTGGGCCGATGAAGCCTGATTTATCTCATGTTATTGAACTTAGTATCTCAACTGAACTTTGATGAACATCTAATGGAAGAAGAATATGGTTGGGTTTTTCTCCTTGTGGGGTTTTGCCCCGGTCTCTGACCTAAATCATGGTGTCTCTTTTGTGCATGCTTTTCTTCTATTGTTACTTTATTGTTCCGCTGCATTGTTGATGTTATTGTTTTCTCTATGTAATTGCTAATGATGATATGATGCCATGGGATGAATGTAATATGTAAATGATGAAAAATTTGAAAATGCAATTATCTACTGTAAAGAACAATCCAGCCCTAAAATTAACATTTTGAGGATTTCATGTGCCTTGTTTTAGTTGAAAATCATTGTTGGAAATTCTTTTCCTTGCCTTGACCTTTGGCCGCCCCAACTATCAACTCATTGATCAAGCCCTAGGTCTTGGTTTGCTTATATTTGGTCTCTCTAAGGAAAGTGTATTGCGTCTTGGAGCCTTGAGCCTAAAATTGTGTCTTTCCCCTGTAGATCTCTGTGTTTGTTCACACCTCAAAGCTAGAAGACCTATTAGGTGACCTTCCACATACCGGGACTCCTCCCATCGGTGAAAATACGTAAAGAGCAAGGTGTTTTAACTTTTGACTGCTGTGAAAGTGGGCCATTAACCCATTGTTGTCTCTTGGTCTAGTTTAAACCTAGTACGGCATCCCTCTCTTAGGCCTGCTAGATTTTGTGGCAACAGGTATCAACGAGTATGTTATTGAAATGGATAGGATGAACAAAGATTGTTTCTAGCTGGTTCAGAGTTGTTTGTGGTATAGTTTGAACTTAATCTTCCTTTTATTGATGCTATTTTTGTACATCTTGTATAAAATGATATAATTGTATTCAGTTAGGCCTGCTAGTTTATGTCTGATAAAATGAAAGTCAGTTAGGCCTGCTAGATTTTGTGGCAACAGGTATCAATGAGTATGTTATTGAAATGGATAGGATAAACAAAGAATGTTTCTAGCTGGTTCAGAGTTGTTTGTGGTATAGCTTGAACTTAATCTTCCTTTTATTGATGCTATTTTTGTACATCTTGTATAAAATGATAAAATTAAATTCAGTTTCTTCAAGTTTCCATACAGTTTGATTTTATGTAATACTGTTGAAAAAATTCAATAGTTAAACGGATATTCTTTGTTTACTGCCTTTCACTTGTTTCAAAGTTTCAGCAAGTACTTCATCGTATAGCATGAGCTTAAATCTTACTTTTATTGATGCTGGTTTTGTATACCTTGCATTAAACTATAAATTAAACTCATTTTCTTTGAATTTCTATAGAACTTGATTTTATATAATACAGTTGAACAATTGCGATAGTATTAATATGTTCTTTGTTTACTATCTTTAACTTCTTTCAGAATATCAGAAATTACTTTGTACTCCCTAAATTGCATCACAGTAAATTCTTCAATACTGTTTTGTCAATTACCATTTCTCTAACCATTGTATTTTGTATTGATTACTTGCATGATTATTCTGTTGCTCCTTTGTTGTAAGATCAAGATTTCAGGTTTTGCTGGTTATTGATTTGTTGTCTGACTTTTGTGATCTCCATATTCTAGAAACACGTTGCCATTAATTAGAATAAAATTACTGGGTTGGTACAGGTTCACAGTACAGATCAGGAATCTCTATCTCCCACTATACATTTGGAATCTGTTCTTGGTGCTGTTACATCCAATTTGAAGTCAATACTCAAACTTGTTAGTAGAAGAGTAATGCTTGTGCCTGAATGCAAGAATTTGATTAACCAGATACTGCAAGCTATACTGTCTGAGAAAGGCACAGATGCCAGTCTACTTCTCACGATACTTGATATGATAAAGGATTGGGTTGAGATTGACTTCAGATCTAGTTCTGGAACATCCAATATAGTCCTTCACAAGGACATAATTTGGTACCTACAGAACTTGTCACAAGTTGATAGAAACAGTCTATCTACACAATTTTTGGAAGAGTGGGATAGGAAATATCTCTCACTACTTTATCAACTCTGTTTGGACTCAACCAAGTAAGTGGTTGGCCTTTACTTTTGAACTTCCGAACAGTTTGAAATTTACGAAGCAAGAAAACATGTTACAGATTATCACTAATGCCCATGGTGTCTTTGTCAGGTACACATTGCCTGAAAGACAGGAAGTATTTCAAAAGGTGGAAAGGCAGTATATGTTGGGTCTGACAGCAAAGGATCCTGAGATGCGAAAAAAGTTTTTTGCACTTTATCATGACACTCTTGGGAAAACTTTGTTTACACGATTACAGTATATAATAGAAACTCAAGAATGGGAAGCTTTAAGTGATGTGTTCTGGCTAAAACAGGGCATAGATTTTCTTCTGGCAACTTTAATAGAGCATGAACCTATTACACTTGCTCCATCTTCAGCAAAGTTGCCTCCTCTAATGGCCACAGGATCTGTCCCAGTGCATGCTGGAATGTGGCAAGTAGGTGATGCTCTAGGAGAGAGTGATGGAACTCTCCTTACTTTTATCGAGCTTTTGAACAAGCATGCAAAGTTCCTGAATGAGACAGCCAAGCTTCAGGTTTATATTCTTATTCTTGCTGCATGCCTATTGTCAAGGCGTTGCTATGTAGCATTCATTCAAGGAATCTACTTGCTTAAGAATGTGTTAGCGTGGAATTTTATCCAATTGTGTATGGTAGAATTTAGTTGTATGTATAATAAAGTGCGTTGTTTCAGGTTGCAGATGTCGTGATTCCCCTGAGGGAACTTTCATATGCAGATGTGGATGTGGCGTATCATTTGTGGGTATTATTGTTTCCAATTGTTTGGTCTACTCTACAAATTGAACAGAAAATAATGCTGGATACACCTATGATTACCCTGTTATCTAAAGACTATCATCGAAAGCAACAAGATGTGAGACCCAATGTTATACAAGCACTACTAGAAGGATTGTCTTTGAGTTGGTTTCTACCTAAAATACCATGTGAGCTGATCAAGATTCTGGCGAAAACTTACAATGCATGGCATATAGTTGTTCCTTTATTGGAAAGTCATGTTATGCAATTTCCTTATGAAACACATGGGTCTGAGGCACTTTCTGAACTATATAGTATGCTTAATGAGGAAGATCTGCACTATGGATTATGGAAGAAAAGGGCAATCACTACTGAAACACAGGCAGGAATTTCCTTGGTTCAGCATGGATACTGGCAGCATGCTCAAGATCTGTTTTACCAGGCAATTAGTAAAGCAACCCAAAACAGTGTTTCTAATGCTGAAATGTGCTTTTTTGAAGAGCAGTGGATATGTTGTGCACGGCATCTGAACCAATGGGAAGACCTTGCTGATTATGCTAAAAATATTGAAAATTATGAAATATTGCTTGATTGTTTATGGAAGATTCCTGACTGGGTGTTTTTGAAAGACAATGAGTGTCCAAAGGACCAAGTGAAAGATACACTAAAGTTTTGTATAGAACAGGCCTATTTGGCTCTTCATAATGCAACTGTTACTGGAGTTACTGAAGCTGAAAATCGATTGAAGCAAGGAGTTGATCTGGCATTAAATCATTGGTGGCAACTGCCTGAAATGTCTGTTCAATCTCATCTACTTCTTTTGCAACAATTCCAGCAGTTGGTAGAGCTTCAAGAGTCAGCAAGGGTTCTTATAGAAATTGGGAATTGCAACAAGCAACAGGTTGGAACTGGTCCACTAGGAGGGGTCAATGACGGCTATGTGGACCTTAAGGCTATTTTTGAAACTTGGAAGTTGAGGACTCCTAACAGGTGGGATGTTTTTCCTGTTTGGTATGATTTGCTTCAATGGCGGAATCACATGTATGACACTGTAATCAATGCTTTTAAACATTTTTCAAATACAAACTCTCAGCTTCATCAACTTGCATTTCGTGACAAGGCATGGAATGTTAACAAGCTTGCTCATGTTGCCCGTAAGCAAGGACAATATAATGTCTGCCTAACTGTGCTCAACAAAATGGATGGCTATTCAACAATGGAAGCTCAAGTAAGTATATATATATATAGTTTTATCACAATTTTTTTCTTTTTGGAGATATTTCGTTGTTTGTCTTGACTCTTAACATATTTTAATTTTTTACCAAGCAACTTAATTGGCTATCTAGTGATTAATTTTGTGACCAATGAAACTTGTGCAGGAAACATTCATGAAAATAAGAGAGCAAGCAAAAGTTTCCTTAGAAATGAGACATGAAGTAACAAATGGGATTAATTTGATTAATAGTACCGATTTGGGATCTTTCCCAGATCGATACCAGGCAGAGATTTTCTGCCTTAAAGGAGAACTTTTGCAGAAATTAAATGAAGGTAAAAGTGCTGATTGTGCATATTCACATGCAATCAGTGTCTCTAAGGATTTTTCTAAAGGATGGATAAGCTGGGGCATTTATTGTGACCAGGTATTTTCTTTGTTTGTTACAGGGTTCATCTCATCTCTAACACTAGGTTTGATCATTGTTGCTGCCTTGCAATTGATTTTACTGTCATCCATTGGTAATTATTGTCTTCTACATTGATTGTAGGTTTATAAAGAGACAAATGAAGAGCACTGGCTAGAATATGCAGTATGCTGTTTTCTTCAAGGTATTAAACACGGGGTTTCAAATGCTAGAAGTCACTTAGCGCGTGTTCTGTATTTGTTGGGCTTTGACACTCAAAATAAACCTGTGGGGAAAGCATTTGATAAGCACTTGGATCAGATACCCCACTGGGTTTGGCTGTCATGGATACCTCAACTATTCCTTTCGCTGCAAAGGCCTGAGGCAGCTCATTGCAAGCTCGTTCTGCTCAGAATAGCCAGAGTCTATCCACAGGTTGGTAAATACTTTTTAGATTCTGGAAAGGATATTTTCCAATGTAAAGTGGTTTATTATATTTCTAATAATTCATTGGATTTAATATGCTCGGAAGTAGTTGTCCTTTCATGTAGAGATGCATATAACATATTGTTCTAGTACGAAGATGGATGGATAGAAATAAAAGGCATGTACTGTTCTAGATATACTTGTTATATGTGACTATATATGTTTTTGCATTGGCAAATTTTTAATCTAACCTTGTGTAAAAGAGAATGGTAAGATGTATATAGTTATTCATGGTAGAAGATTCGAGGTGAATAACTCACTGGTCTTCTGATACACTGTGACTTATGCAGGCTATTTATTATCATCTGCGGACCTATTTTCTGGAACACCACAACATTGCTAGAAAATCACAACTGGGAAGGGAATCTCTAGCTGCTCAGCACCAGGTTCAGTGGATGAATGCCTCAGTTGCGAGTTCAGCTTCTCTAAATTCAGTTGAAAATAATCCCACAGCCTCACATCCAAGTGCAAGCAACCCAACCTCTAAAGTTGTAAATAATCAACTTCCCCAGGGTGGCAATTTTACTGTTCCTCGTGATGGCTCAAATCCTCAAGGTCAAGAATTAGACAGAACACTAGCAATTCATGGGAATATTTCTGCAGGATTGGAATCATCTCAGACAAATTATGCAGGTATGGGAGCATCAGCGCTGATGGCATTCAACAATGCCAAGGACATCATGCATGTTTTGAAGAACAAACACCCAAATTTGATGAGTGAGCTCGAGGTATGCTTCTTTTTGAGAATCCAGCATATTTCGATTCTATATATCTCCTGATTCATTTTGAGAATATTATCTTGTTATTCTAAAGGTTATTATCTTATATTTAATAACCTTTTGGTATAATAATTCTTTTAAATAAAAATTTTACATCTTGTTTTCTAATCCAATGCATTTTAAGATTATTTATCCTTTCAATTTTATCTATGTTTTCTAATTTTACTCTTATTTTCCTTCTTTTTAATAAATTGTTTAACCATGAAATTCTATCCTTTCCATTATCCTCCTCTTTATCTATTTTAGTTATTTTTTAATTTAATTTAATTAATCATTTATTTATTAAATTTTTTTTACTTGACCCTTCCTCTTAACAATTATTTATCTATTTTAGTATTTTACTCTATGCAATATATTGACTTGCCCCTTTCTCTTAATAACTAATTATATAATTTAATATTATTATTATTCTTTAATGGCTACTTTCATTATTATTTTAATAGTATTAATTAACGGCTAATTCTGGATGCCTCCTTATATTAACAGATTCGCAACTCTCATTTGTAATCATTCAATTCTCAAAGTCCCTGACGATGGGTGGAGTTTCCACCTGAAACATTGGATAGGATTAAAAATCCTCTAGACAGTTTCTTCCAAAAATTTCTCTCAAAACAAAAGTCTTACTGCCTCAATTCGAGTTTTTAACTATTTGCTAACTATCCATCCCATTTCACAAGCATCCATCATACAATCCATCAAAGAATTTGTTGCTGACTTGCTTACACACCTAAGTTAATGTGGGAAAAATCCTCAACCCCACTAGGTTTGGTCTTGGTGGCAAAGCTCAGAGAAAGGGTTGTCACCTAATTCCAACTCTCTCTGTCTAGGCTCTCTCCTAGCTAAAGCCAAGGGCGATGGAACCTAAGGATGATCTCTAAGGAAAACCTCTTAAACTAAAACGTTCTAGGAGATAGTTACTAGATCAATTAGAGCATCAACCATTCAATAACTTGAAATATAACTTGAAGCAAATAAAACTTAACAAGTACAAATGATCATGAGCATCAACATCAAAATATAAATGGATCAATATAACTCAATAATGTATCCAACAAGGAAAATGTAACTAGACCAGTGCCAAATATAATATTGCAAGAAATGAAGTGTATGCTCAAATAAATAAAAGTACTTGCAACAATGGAAATATCTTGAAGATACAAGAAGATCAAATAGAATAAATGTCTACAAGACAAATGTTAGAATATGAAATATCAAAATTATGATATGATGGCACAACTTTGAAAGGAAAGCACTTAAATAGAATTGAAAGGATTACAAATAAATATTGCTTGTACTTGACAAGAGGAAATATTCTCACATATAGGAATGATATACAAATTTAAACTTGATCCAAATGAGCATAGACATAGTACAAGAGTGAATCTAAAATACTTGCAAATGAAAGAGATGTAAGTGCTTTCAAAATCTATTGCATGTATTTGAGAAAGAAATTAAATAGTGAGATGTTCAATGAGATTCCAACTTCAAATGCATGCAAGAAGAACCTTCCAAAATTATAAGGCGTTTGTGTGCTAAAGTGTTCTTGGTTGATTTGAGAGCCAAGTGATAGAACTTACTTGATCTGTTATCATGTGCTTATTTGAGTCAGAGTCAGCGTCTCAAAATGTTCCTACTATTGTCAAAGCAAATCAACGGCATGGAACCCCTAATGGGGATGCAAAGGGACGAAGACAAGAGCACCACCAATGGTAGAGATTCCTGAAATTTATTATGGGTTTTTAGTTAGGTTTGTTGCTCACGTTGAAGCTTGTTCTGATGGTTTTTGTTTTCAACGAGACTGGATCCAATAACAAATCACTTCTTATGATTTGTGAGCAACATTCATCCACAAAAGTATACAATATACTTTTTATTATGTCTTGTATCATGATACTATAGCATTCACAATGCCCTCTCAATGTTTTACCTCTCCACAGCAAATGAAATGATATGTGTGGGTGTCAACCACATCGAACGATCCAATGATTGCAGTTGGGGAAAAACTAAGGATTTAGGAAGTCCTCCACATTCAATCCGACTTGTTTCTACATTCTACAAGCAGAGATATTTAACACTAGGGCAAAGAATAAGTGAAAAGGATTTTGACCAATTGCCACAGATTCGAAGAATAGCACGCCAATATGACAAGATAGGTAGAGAATATTTTTTTGTACACGAGTACTTTACCACAGGGTACTTGTATGTAGAAAGAAAATTCGATTCACCCAACTACGAAGAGTTGCAAGGCGTATCAATGGTCCAGTAGGTTAAGTAAGAGTAGTAGGGCTCAAAACTAGTGTTTTAAAAATTGGACCCGGGTTTCGATTCGGCCGAGGGTTGGCTCCAACTCCAACTCCAACTCGGTATCAACTCGGCCAATTCAGTTTCAATGACTCGGTTTTTGTAAAAAATACGTTAAATATTATTTTTTTTGTAAAAAAACATAATTTTAAAGATTGTTATTCATGTTTCCAAACACAAAGCATTACAATATAGACAAAAGACAACATATGATCAAAGTAGGCTCATGAATATATCCATTATATCAAAATTGCACCTAGTGCACTGTCCATTGTCCAATACATGATGATGAGATAGAGATCAAAACAAAAAACGTAAACAAGGAGGTTCTAAATGGCCTCCACAACAAAACATGAATAATCACTACTGCTAGGCATCTGACAAGCCAATGTCCTCTTCCTCAAACTCTGAACCAGAGGGGGAAACTGCTCACTCCTATCAATCAACATCCTAAACAGGAACTATAGCCCTACCACACTGAGATAGACGAGTTATGCACCTCCGTCGTGGCTGACTAGAGGAAGTGCCTGTGCCTGCAACTGGAGGGCTTGGGACTGGGTCTGCTACTAGTGGATCTGCATTGAGCAAAGCCTCTACCTATGTATCAAAGTCCATCCCCACACCAATATCCTCATCAGAGTCAAACTTTGGTGGACAAGTCTCCACTACCCAATCTGATGTTGGATCAATATCCTCCAACACAATGGGATCTGAATCAGGTCTTTTGTTCAGCAATTGGTTGCGTCTTAGTCGAAGGTTGTACTGGACATACACTAGATCATTTAGCCATTTTTGTTCCAAACGGTTTCTCTTGTTTGTGTGAATCCTCTCAAAGATAGACCAATTGCGCTCACACCCAGAAGCATTGCAAGTTTGACTCAAAATGCGGATTGCAAACCTCTGTAATTCAGGACAATGGCTACCAAATGCCTCCCACCATTGTGCTGCAAAAAATGAGTTTCAATTAGCTCAACAATTTATATCCAACTTTGAAATTGAAATTATAAACAATTATAGAAAATAATAAAATATGAATTTGAAAATTGAAATTCTTTGTTTACCTGGCTCATCCGATTCCCTTGCAATCCTTGCAAGGTTCTTGCTAAAGGTACATGTGGCTTGGCTGAACACAATGATCTGATTTTGTGTCTTCAACTACTCACTCTCTGTGGGGATTGTGCAATCAATGCAATCAATCAATCCATCTCTAACCTCCCCATTCAAAGCTCCTGCTTTCTGAGCTTTATAATGATACCTTGGGTTCAGAAAATACCCAGCTGCATGTATAGGGTGATGGAGTTGATTGTTCCATCTCTGATCAATGATTGCCCAAATGGGCCCATACTTACCCTCTCTGTCCTTGTATGTTGCCCTTATTTTCTCCTTTGCTTGATCCATAGCCTTATAAATGAAGCCCATAGACAATCTTTCCCCATCCACCAAGCACAACACCTTAACCAGTGGTTCAACAAGTTTCACAATCTCTGTTGCCTTTTTCCAAAATATTTCTTCATTGACTTTCCTTTTCACATCTTGGCCATCCTGTTTGTGAGCCCACTAACATTCGTTCCATTCATCACTAGAAAACAACTTTTGCAAGTTTCTATGTTGGGCAAGCATAGATTGCAATGTCAAAAAATGTGTTGCAAATCTAGTGATGGCAGGCCTAATAATTTCCTTGCCCCCTATGTGTTTCCTCATCAGATTCAGAATCCATGAGTGATTGTAAATATATTTTGTGACCCCAAGTCTTTCCTTTATATTTTTCCCGTTGGGAAACTAATGACCAAGATTAAATATTTAATCAATGGCTAAGATTAAAAGAAAGTTTGATCCGTGTGACTTAAAACAATTTCATCATATGTTTAATTAAATTCACTTTAATTATTTAAGTTCCCTAAGTTTTAACTTAGGAAATACATTAAAATAATTAATTAATTTAATATCTCCTAAACCAGATGAAATTTCCCAAATCCATTTTTGGGTCTTGTAGATCAAGTGTACTCTAGTCCTTCCTCAAAATTTGAGACCTAGAGCACAACTGATGCTACCCCAAATACACAAAATCTCAACACTCCCTCTTAGCATCAAGGGTGTGCTCTAGCAATACATCACACTATGCATTACAAGACTTTGGGTATTGGTTCTGTGCTATTAAAGCTTGGCCTGCTACCACTCAACTCTGCACTGCTGCTGTCATTCTGTACTGCTTCCCATGACTCTGCCACTGCCACTACAACTTTTGTACTACAACTTCCTATCAAAATGTTGCATCTGTGTTGCTCATAGCACTGCCACTGCTGATTTGTTGCACTGCAACTTCAGTTGTTGAGAGAAACTACTGAATCTCCTGCCCAATCTTTGACAGACAAGTCATATGGGCTACATCCTCATCACTGAAGCTCCATAGGCTACAGATCTGTGTTGGTATTTGAAGGATGATGCACAACTACAGCTCTGCACTGCGTAAGCAGACTCCCTCTGCACTATTGAAGTCACATCAACCCTTTGTGCTGAAATCTCTCATGTTGCTGCTGCACTGTGTTGTCCCTTTGAAACCGTCTGCACTGCTACAGCTCTGTACTGCGTAAGAAGCTCTGCTCTGCGCTGTTGAATTCACATCAACCTCTGCGCTGCTGCTGCTTCTACGTTGCTACTGCTCTGCTCTGCGCTGCTTCTTTCAACCTTCATATCTGCCTCAATTTCAATTGTGATCTATGCACCCACTGCTCCACTTGTTCCACTACTGTCTTAAGGCTTCTGTAGCTAGCATGTGATCCAAGAGATGAGCTGCTCAAGGATCCCACCTTCTTCTATGTAGCTCCTCTACATATCCATGTCACCCCACCTCCATGGTTCATGAGCACTCATGGCTGTCCCATCTTTCGACCCATCATCTGCGACAACAACTTTGGAAGAAGAGGCTTCCTCGTCCTTTTTCTTCTGAGGAAAATTGCTGGAAAAATGTCCCATTTCACCACTCTGAAAGCACTTGATCTTTGAGAGATCCTTCTTCTTCTTTGGCTGCTTCTTCAATGCCAAGGCTGCATCTTCCTCATCTTCCTCCTTCACTTTGCTTGATCTAGAGCTATATTGCTTCTTGGTGAATCTGTGGAGTTCTTCTTGACACAAAACTGACCACACGCTGTCCCAATATAGGAGGTTCGCTCTGCCCAAGATACTTTGGACAAAGGTTTCCCACTCATCCGTAACTACATTGAGGGCAATCCTAACCATCACATCGTCTTCCACCTTAGCACCAGTTGCAGTCAACTGATCTCTGATCGATTGCAGTCTAAAGAGGAAATGCTCCATGTCTTCTCCCTTGGCCATCATGAATGACCTCATCTGTGTCTCCAACAACATCTTCCGTTGGACAGATTTTCTCTCATATAGAAAGATCAAGGCCTTCCACATCTCATTAGTTGTCTTCTTCTCAGCTATGTGTGGTACAATATAGTCCTTGATTCCATCCATAATTAGCCGCTTGGCATGCCCAGCAGCTTCCTTATGCTTCCATAGGAGATCTGCTTCGGTCGGCAGGGCCAAAGTTTGCTTTGCATGGTCTCTAATATTGTATGCCTCAAGGACTATTAGGATCCTTGCCTTCGAAAATAAAAAGTTTGAGAGGCCATCCAGCCTGTCCTGATCACGCAGTCCATGAGGAGCCATCTGCTCAGAATGTGTTGGAACTTCCTTTTCTCTTTGCTAGAGAAATGGATCTAAGGCCCTTGGTGAAACAGGCACCTTCTGCTCCCTCTGACAATTGATTTCCCTCCTTGGAAATCTGCCAAATCAACAATGATTCAGCTCTCTTTGATCCTCTGATCAAACTACAAGTTTCTTTGGCTAGAAATTCTCTGAGAAGCTGATCTCCTCCCGCTCTTTCTCACTTGTGCTCCGACTAAAAATATGAAAACTTCAAAAATTTAATCCCACCAGCACCTTCTGAATTTTTGCAGCTAATTTTCAGTCTTTTCTGGATCTGACAGATTCAAATCTGCATCACACTGGCTAGCTTCAGACCAATCCAACACTTTTTTGGCTAGCTTCAGACCAATCCAGCTCTTTTTTTGAGTTGCCTCTACGCAGTAATTGCGTGGGCTTGCTAGGAGATAGCGTTAGACTGCGTCATCCTTCCCTCTACGTGAATCTGCCTCTGAAAACTGCGTTGTCCCTTCAAATTTGCGTTTCGACTGCTTTTCTAACTGCTTCCTGCATCTAGAACCTTTAGTCTCTTATTGGTGACCCTTCTAGATCTGCAATTGCTCTGATACCATGTGGAAATTTCTGAATCTTTACACTTTATGCAAAAATTATTTACTATTAATCTGGTTATGTTCCTCCTACTTAGACAAGTTATTAACTGAATAAATTCAAGTTAAAATCGAAGCAAAACACATAACAGATCTCCACCAATGAAGATCTAGAACAAGTTCATGCACACATAGACAAAGTGACACAGTTATTTCTGGACAAATAGTCCTCGGGAAAACCCAATGCGGGTAAATCGGTCTTTAGCTACTAGAGGGTTTTATTATTAAGAATATTCTGAATACAACAAGCCTGAGTTCCAGATCTGGAAAACCCGACAGAGAAATAATAGATCTACAGCTCACTGGCTGATCTAGGGCCAAAATAATGACTGATCCACACCCTCAAACGTGATTTACAGAACTCGGCCAATATTAGGGCCTAGAAACCCCAACATTGCCCCTGAAGCCTCTGAGTTAGCCTCTGAAGCCCCTTTGACCCTCAGCGCTGCTCCGGAAAGGTCTGCATTACCTCAGACTGGGTGACGCAAGCCTTAAGTTGCACCTTAGGGTCTTTGCGTAACCCTTGAGGGTTTCCAGCTGAAAAATCACGTTGTCCTTGGAGGGACTGCGATGTCCTGCTGCTGCAGCCTCCCTACTTCTCTGCGTTGTCCTCTGAGCTGATCTCTGCCTCTTGTGTATTCTAGACTCTGGGATCAGATCATCCCCTTGGCCTAAATTCCCCTCTCTGCAGCTGAAATACTTCTGAGAATTCTTAGCAAACCCGCCCTAGAATCTCAACTCAGCTTCAGTGCTCTGCCTCTGTGTGTCTTTATAAATGACCCCAAGCCTTTCCTTTATACTTTTCTCGTTGGGAAACCAACGACCAAGGTTAAATCTTTAATCAATGGCTAAGATTAAAAGAAATCTTGATCCGTGTGACTTAAAACAATTTCATCACATGTTTAATTAAATTCACTTTAATTATTAGTTCCCTAAGTTTTAACTTAGGAAATACAATAAAATAATTAATTAATTTAATATCTCCTAAACAAGATGAAATTTCCCAAATCCATTTCTGGGTCTTGTAGATCAAGTGTACTCTAGTCCTTCCTCAAAATTTGGGACCTAGAGCACAACTGATGCTACCCCAAATACACAAAATCTCAACACAACATGCTATCCAACTACTCATACACCTCCCTAATTATTGGCCGATCTGAATCTGCAAACCTGATCATGTAATAAATTGGTTTGGTGAATTGCAAAACTTATTTAATCTGTGACCAAAAGTAACTGTCAAGAAAAGTTTCCTTGGCTACATTAGCACCATCTCTATCAATTTTAACGTCATCCCATGATTCAAAAATCACCATATTAGTTAAGACTTGTTTCACCTTCACTAGCCACCTAAAGGTGAGGAAATAACTTGCAAATTTTGCTATTGCAAGTTTAAGCAACTACAACTTGGAGTAAGTGCCATAAAAGTAGTTTACCCTTATATGCCTTGTGATAAATTTAATGAGTTGCTGCCCTCTCTTGTAAAGCTCATTAATCCATCCACATTCTTTATGCTTCATAATAGCTCGCATCAAAAGGTTCAATGTGTGCACCAAGCACCTGGACCAAAATATGTGTGGATGAGTGCGCTCAATAATTTTTACTATTGCCTTACAATTTTCTGCATTATCAGTGATCAGTTGAACCACATTATTAGGACCATCTTTGATTGACTGTAATAGGAGATCTACAATGTTTTGGGAAGTTGCATTGATGGAGGAGTTGTCATCACATGCAATAAACACTGCACCACTAGCAAAAACACACCAAGAATATTTATGAAATGTTGGTTTCTAAGATTTGTCCACTCATCTGATACAATGGATACCCCACAATCCACCCACTCATTTGTAAAATGTCTCAAATCTCTTTGAACCTTTTCTTTTCTCTTTCTTGTAACATTGTTCTAGCTGTCTCATAGTTGGGGCTCTTGTATCCTTTTGGGGTTTCATTGATGCCCTTAACCATATCATGCCAATAGGGAGAGCGAAGCACACTGAATGGTACATGCAAGGGCAAAGAAACCAAACTATCTTTCCATCCACATCATCCCTCCCATCAACATTAAGGAAATCACCTATTGTTCTAACTTCTTATACTTCCATAGGTTGCAAAAGTACCATGAGGAGACGAGCTACCAAATCTATAGGTTGCACTTGATTCAGAATGAGTTTTTTGTTTCTTGATTTTCTGTTGTGCAACCTCCTCTATTTGGATGTATTTTCTTCTTTGTTCAGCTGAAACCTTAGGGAATATTGCTATCCCCGCGACACCATTTTTCTCATCACTTTCCAACACCCCACAAAGATGCCTCCTCACACGAGTATATGAACCATTATATGGTTTTCCTCCATGAAAACCATGAGGGCACAAAAACTTGTAGCTTCCACCACCTTTTCTCCCTTCAAGTTTGGTCACATAATTCCACAAGGGTGTCAATGTAGGTTTCCCCTCTCGTGTTTCAATGTCCTCTTCATCCTTGTCCTCTTCAAACCCTTTCTCCTCATCATACATTGGGTCACTCACATGGGGACCACTATCCTATTGTTCTTTTTCCCATCTTTTCCTATCCCCATTACCATTATGAAAACCAAAACTGGAATGATACATAAAATTCAAAAGAACACCGTTTTGGAATATGAATATAGATGGACAACCTGTAATGAAATGAGAAAGAAGAAAGAATGGGGAAGAATAGGAGAGGGAGGAGAAAAAATATAGACAATAATGACAAAAAAATGAGGGAGTTTGGGGTTTGCACTTACCTCTTTAGCTCTTGTAGATGGAAGCCCTTCTTTACTCCTCCAAGCTCCTCCTCCTTCACTACTCATAACTCCTCCTTCACTCCTCCAAGCTCTCCTTAAGCCTCTCTTCTTCTCCAAGCTCTCCAAAGATACAAGAGTGAGGAAATGAGAGGGGGAAATGACTTTTATCCCCATCTATTAGTTCCCTAACTCACCTTAAATCCACCCCCAACTCAAGTTAAAGAAAAAACAAATAAAAAAGAAGGAAATGTGGGTTGGCTGCCGTGGAACTGCACTTCAGGCCTCGTATCTGCTCGAGATCCACCTAGATCTGTGCCTGATCCGTTGCATATCCAAGGTAGATCCTCTAGCGGAACCGCAGATCGAAAATACAGTTTCGTGGATGGGCCTGTTACTGCTCAAACTAGCAGGGGTCCTCGGAGGGGATCCCATAGAGCAACTACTAGGTCAAGGGCAACAATGGAGTGATAGCCCACTGTCACCTCAGCTAAGGCTCTTTGCTCTTTACGAAATTTTACCAATGGGAGGAGCCTTGTTATGAGAGGAATCACAAGAATATATAGGTCAATGATGAGATGTGGGTGATTCCTAAAGACTATTCACCAAAGAGGCTCAACTAATTGGCTTGCTTGCTTTTAAAGCAAGGTTATTGGCTCTCTAAGAAGGGCTGTGAGGATACCTTGGCCTAGGGTTGGAGGATGTGCCTTGACAAGGGGCTTCCTAGGCTTAAGGATCCTTGTGGAGTTTGAGTTGTAGAATAATGGGACCACAAAGAACCCAAATGGACCCAAACTAGCTCAAAGGTATGGAATTGATCAACCAAGGAGGGGCTTGACCTAATTGGGGAAGAGAATAGGAGCAAAGGACTAATTTTCTTTTGAGATTTGAATGTAATGATCCTAGTAAGGACACTAACCAAAGTCGACCTAGGGAAAGAGATGGTCTCATGGCTAGGGCTTGCAATATCTCAGGATTCCATCGTTAGATTGAGTTCAAATTTGGAGGACGCATTGAGAAAATCCAGTGCAGTGGTGGACCAAATTTAAAAGGTTTTGAATAGCTAGAATGAATTTCGCTTGATGCCCTAGGTGACCCTCTAGGGTTATGGGTAGAATTTGGAAAAGTAAAGAAAAGAGGTAAGTTTGACCACCAAAGGGATGCGAAGATCAATCCCTTATTGCATGGGCTTAATGGAGTCAAGATACACAGATCGATAATTTTTGTGAGTTAAGGAGCCCTAATTGATCTTCGTTATCCTCTCCAACATTAGCAACTAGGTCAATAGGGATTTATACTTCAAATTTGCGAAAGAGACAAAGTTTCAAGGTCTTCCACCTAAGAGGTGCCTCTAGGAACATTCACCCAACCCCTCAAAGATCAACACATGCATTTAGTCACTTATTCAAGGTCCCAAAAGAATTTCGCATTACATTAACCCATACAAGAATAATGGTAGCAAGATACATGCATTTGACAAGTAATATAACAAGAATAACATAAAAAATTCAACTTACATGAGGGAGAGAGAGAGAGTATATCCATTCATCAATTTTCCATTAGAAAGAAGCTCCAAAGACAATAGCGAAAATCCAAACATCATAGTGCATCAAGAAAGCTCCAAAAAGTTCATCCCAACCAAAAGTGTCAAAATCTCTCAAGAGATACTAATCCAATCCAAGTGATGATGAGAGGAATGAATGAACCTCTCATCAATTTATATCATCTCTAAAGAGTTCGATTTACCTAATTAGGCTTAATTATGCCCTAAATAATAAAGTAATGTGCAATAATAACATCCCTTGGTGACAATCCCGCCAAGTGTAATATCCCAAACAATAATTTGGACAATAGATACCAGAAAAAAACTTGAACAACAAAATAAATGTAAATAGACACATATCCAACAAATAATACACAATGGATGCTGATAAAATCACTGAGGCATTTTATAAATCCACAGGAAATAGTGCACAACATGAAGGAATAATGGTACTTGAGCTTGCCAAGCAAGTGGAGCAAAACCTAGAAAAGATCTTTGGCCCAATTGATGAAAGGCTCTGGCAATGATGTAGATGGCTCGACGAGAAGACTGCTACGAATCGACTACGAAAAAACTGATCTCTCCAAACTTCACTGAAGCACTATGAGATTTCTGAGTGAAACCTCCTCAAGGGTATTGGGTTTTTGTCCAACACCCACCACCACACTCTAGGTTTTTCGTCCTAGGGCTACCCATGAAGTAGAGAACTGAGGTCTCAACCTCTCATACAAGAAGTAATATCAAATCCCAACCATCTCCCAATGGCCTCCTCCTCTTCTTCTATAGATCTCATGGACCCCTCTAGAGCCTTATATTTTATTATTATTTTAATCATGGAGCACTTTACCATCTTATTAAAATATTCTTTTAATGCGGGAAAGAATAAATCGACTGCCATGTCTCCTTCAGTCACTGAAACTCATGTCCAACCATCCCATCATGTAGGTATTCTCGTTACAGTTCCAACGAGCTATTACACTTAGGTGTTTTATCACGTATTCCTCCCGGAATGCCACCTTGAGCATAATTAATTGAGTTAAGCCCAAAAATAACTCAATTTTCCGAACGTTGTCAGAGTGCATCAGAACGAAAGGCAAACTGTGCGGATAATGGAATATACCAAGCAAATGCCACCGATCCTCATAGAATCTCCTCAAAACTCCTCCAAAAATCCCTGGGCCTGCTGATGACACCAACTTGTACTTGTGACCTATTTGCTCCCAACTCTGGAAGTCCATCCTAACCCTGTCATAAGGAACACCAAAAAAAAAGGAATATTACACCAAGATAGCTTAATAACATAAAAATAAGTCTCTCAAGATGGCATTGAGAAGGCCTAATGAAGTCCAAAGTGTGCCATGGTGAGAGAATGGACTCCAATCATAGTGAACAAGGGGTTGGACCCTTGATATCCACATAGGTCATATGTAGTGCCCCAAGTGGGTTGTAATATCTATTAATTTTGGGCAACTAGGTCCAAAATCCATGTTGCATTGCTCATATGACAATGGTCATATTTTTGTTGGATTCCTCTTTTGAAGAGGTGCAAGATTGATCTAAAGATCATCTTGATCGGTTGAGCAAAACATTTATTTTGAATTTATTTTTCACATGTGCAAGGTCGGCCAGATTTGTCCCACATGCCTAATAGATGTGTTACACACCCTCATTAATGGATATAAATTGGAGAGACTTGGAGGTTATTTTCTCATAAAATCATCACACATTCTCTCATTGTGATCTGATTGGTTTGATAGCCTTTGGAGGCCTTTTTCCCCTAACACGTGTGGAGTGGAGCTGCTGTTTTCTGCGGATCTATTTAGGGCTTTTTGTTTCAGCGTTGACCAGTGTTGACTGTGGTCAACCCTTGGTCATTTGACCTCCAACTTCTCCCAAAAATCCGATTTTAGGAGACCGTATTGCTGGGCACTAAAATCGAGGAATTCTGGGCTGTTTGACCGAAGCCCTAGTTTGTTGTGTTGACTTTTCTGTTACTGCCTATGTTGACTTTTTTGCGCTGACTTTGGGTTGACTAGCATTGACTTGAGATGAGCTGTCTTTGAGGGCTATGGGTGTGACACATGGAAGATTGGCTGACCAAGGAAGACTTTGTTGGTTGAAGCATCCTGTTGACTGCCGTAATGCAACAATCTCTCATATCTTTGCTGGACAAAAGGAATTGTAAATATGATCTATATTTGGCTTGTCTTCTATTGATCTATTATTGTGTCCTATCAGCATTTTACTTTCATGTTTATGTGATTGCTATTTTGTATCGGGCCTAAGAAAGATTGAAGTAAAAGTGCATCAAGCATAGAACACCATGGTTATCTAAATTTAACAATATCCCTTCTCAATAAATTCTATTATAGAAGATCTATAATTTTGCAATTTTCGCAATTTTGGATGCCAACTTAGGAAAAGGTGGGTAAAAATTGGAGTTGGTGAGATGTGGGGGGCACCCCTTGGAGGAAAATTTATTTTGTGGGAAGGAGGTCGAAATATTTGGATGAGGGACCCACAACGAAGGTGAGGCAACAATTATAAATAGAGGGTTGAAGGAAACATTTAGACCCTTTTTGCTAATTTGACTATTACACCATTGTTGCTCAAGTTGTTTAGCTGGGTCACAAAGTGTTGTTTAGCACCAGAGATTTCTAAGGGGAAATCTCACTCCTTCGGTGGAACTTGAGTGCCACCCTAGGGGAGAATTGCCATAAATCTTTGGAGGCTTTCAAGAGTAGATTGCAGGAGGTTCGAGCTTCTCTGTGGAGCAATCTGGGTGCAGAAAAAGGGACCACGTACTCTTGTGCGAGGTTACTTGGGAGCAGGAGCAGAAGTAGGGAGCAGGAGCGAGAGTGGGGAGTGAAATTTTCAAAAGCTCTCATTTTGGGAGCGAATTTTTATACAATATATATTTTTGATGCATATATGTCAACAAAAGCATGTAGAATGAAGAATTAGTTACAAAAAGCATAAAAACATGGAGTAAACCATATAACATCAATCATTTAGTAGTTACAATCTTCATCAACCACAGGTCTTCCCAATTAGCTTTGCTAGTTGGAATATTTCATTTTTGTTTAATTTTGTCGCTTTAGCTAGAAGTAATAAATAAAGTGAGAAATAAGAGGGGTCACCTCACTTTAGTCACCTCACTTTATAAATAAAGTGTTCTTTTCCTAGTTGATTGACGTTGTAACTTAGAGAGGGGGCCTTGGGGGTCCACATGAGTATGATGGGAAGGCATCAGGCTAACCCAAGATTAACTGCGCAGGCCAAGGAGAGTGAAGGACGCAGTTAAGGTTTTGGAGGGAGTTTAGCATTATAAAAGGTGGGGTTCTCACCTCATTTGGACATGCATGATTTGATATTGATATTGAGAGCCAGACTTCTGTCTGCTTCAGCACGCCGGTTGTTTAGTCGGTCTGCAGCACTGTTTAGTGCAACCGAGTGTCTCCGGTCGGAGATCTCACCCTTAGCCTCGGGGGACTTCGAGTGCCTGCCCTGGTAAGGTTATTTCTGGTTTCACCTTTAGCTTCGGGGGACTTCGAGTGCCTGCCCTAGTAAGGTTCTTTTCTGAGTAACACCCTTCAGTTTCAGTGGGAATTGGTAGCAGTTTCAGGTGGAGATTTGGAGAGGAAGAAGCCCTTCTTTTGGCTGCGCAGATCTAGCAGGCAGAACGTTGTTCCAGGAGACAGAAGGACGCAGATCTGAAGGCACATTGGCAGGTCCAGCCTTGGAGATTACAGATCTGAGGAGATATTTACAGATCTAGTTCTGTAGGGTGCAGATCTGGAGAGATAGCATTAGATCCAGCTTGGGAGGTTGCAGATCTGAGGAGATATTGGCAGATCCAGCCTAGATCTGAAGAGATAACATCAGATCCAGCCTTGGAGGTTGCAGATCTGAGGAGATATTGGCAGATCCAGCATAGATCTGAAGAGATAACAGTAGATCTGATCTAGGAGGACGCAGATCTGGAGGGATAGGACGCAGATCTGGATTGGAGGCTTCAGATCCAGTAGATCTGAGCATATAGGACGCTGATCCATCAGGGAGGACGCTGATCTGATGAGCAGGAGCATGTGAGTGGGGCTTGACAGCGTTTTCCAGCATTTCTAGTCCTGAGGAGCTGATTCATTCATCTGGGGGTTTTGTGACCAGCACCCCATCTGTTTCTGCGCTGTCACTAGCAGAGACAGCGTTTTTATTGGTGAGGGTTTGGTGGACTGATATCAGCCATTTTCTAGTCTTCAGCTCATAGTTCCATTGCATTCCAGCAGCAGCCCTTCATAGCAGCTCTTCAGCCATCTAGGACGCTGTCCTTATCTGCAGCCATCATTTGTTCTGAGAGGGTCTCCACTTGCCTAGGGCAAGGATAGGTGCACTCCTTCTGATTATCTTGTACTCCTCTCTATGTACTTTCAGATTAATAAAATGGCTCAGTTTTCTGGTATTCTATGTGTACTTGTTCCATGATCTGGTTCCAGCATTGTATTTTCTATATCTATCTGGCATATTTCTGTGTATTACTGGTTATTTCCCTTTGGGGATATTACAGTGGTATCAGAGCATAGATCTGGCTCAGCCTGTGGTGCTAGCAGTCTATGACGCCCGGGGATAACCCCTACATCTATCGGAAGGGACGCAGAGAAGCCGAGGATAGGTGGAAGTTTCCCTTCGGGGGAAGTGATTCTGATCAGGAGCCACCCGAGACAGATTCTGAGGCAGAGCAGCCTGAGAAGGGCCCAGAACAGTGTAATCCAATGGCAGATGATGATGTGAGGTTTAAAGAGGCGGTCCTCCGTCACATACAGGAGACGTCACAGAGGCTCTTAGCCATAGAGATCAGTCAGAGAGAACCCCCTAGAATTCTTCAGGTCGGAGAAGGATCGGGCATGTCTCGCCACATACCAGTGCACGATGCTATTCCCATTGTGACAGCTCAGCGATCCACTATGCCCACATTCTCGCCAGAAGACACAGGGACAGTAGTACGGGGAGGTGCACAGAGGGACAATCCAGCACCCACGCGACACACCATGCCTACTTTCCTGGTAGAGGACGAGGGGTCGACAGCACCGAGAGATGTGAGTCCAGCTCAATGGGCAGCCGTTTTTACAGAGTGGCAGGGCTTAGGCCAGGCATTTATGGATACTCTCCCCTTTGAGCGCTATCTCCAGTATCGATGCGGCATCAAACCCCCTGAGCATGAGCAGCACCAGCATAAGGGGCGCGGATACCACCGTGATGACCACCGTGCGGCGAGTAGATTCCATTTGCCTATGTTTGATGGTTCATCAAAGACTACGGCAAAGTCCTGGGTGGAGAAGCTGGACATCTATTTCCAGCTTAATCAGATGTCGGAGATGGAGGCCATTAAGATGGCTACATTGCATTTAGAGGGTGAGGCTCAGGATTGGTGGTTTCATGGATTGGCGACACTTGGGCATTCCACAGTGACGACATATGCCAAGTTTACCAGGAGAGTGGTAGAGCGTTTTGACAGGAGGGATCCGGAGCAGCATTTTGTTGAGCCGACCAAGCTCAAACAGACTGGGAGTGCAGAAGCATACATCTCGGATTTCTTGAGGGTTTCAGTGATGGTACCTGACTTATCGACAGCTCGGATGGTCTATATGTTTGTGGAGGGGCTGTCAGAGCCACGTCGTGGCCTAGTCCGGTCGAACAGACCGGCTACACTGCAGGATGCTATCAGTAGGACTCGAGACTTACAGGATGTCTTGCCCAGGACTCGACCACCTTATCCCCAGAGGCAGGCTTTCCAGCCTAAGGGTAAGGACACGAGGGCCCCGCCTCCCAAGGCAAATCCGAGACGAGGGCAGATTGATGATGAGGCCAGGAGAGAGCTGAGGCGGAAGCGATTATGCTTCACTTGCCAGGAGCCGTGGGCACCGGGACACAAATGTGCGGCAGGGAAGGCACATTTCATAGAGGTCTTCTCCGAGAGCAACGGGGAAGAGGATGAGGAGGATGATGAGGAGGCAGGAGGATGTTATGCAGCGCAGAGTACTTTACCACCTCCACCACCCGATGCAGGTGGGGCATCATTCGCACCTACTGGGGGAGCTCTAGCAGCATTGCGAGGAGTCCCCAAGTATCTGACATTGCGCGTACGGGGGACAGTGCGCGGACAGCGGGTTTCGGTCTTAGTTGATAGTGGGGCCACCCACAACTTCATCGATGCCCAGATGGTTGAGCGGAGAGGCATACCGACGGAGGGCTTTGATGGGTTTTCTGTTTTGGTACCAGGAGATCAGACCATGGCATGTGCTCGATATGTACCAGAATTATCAGTGACGATGGGCACCTATACATTGACCGATCACTTCTTTGTGGTGGACATCCTGGACACCAATGTGATATTGGGGGTTCAGTGGCTTATTACTCTGGGGAAGGTCACGACGGATTGGAAGGCCTTAGAGATGGAGTGGGATGATCCCAAGACGGGGAAGCATGAGAAGATACGAGGGCAGAACACATATCCACCCTGCATAAAGATTTCCGCACACAAAAACATGGAGGCGTACATTCCGCAAGGAGATAGAGTGGGCAAAGAGAGTTGCTAAGCTCGTGAGGACAGGATTTTATTTGCACCCCATCTGCTGCACATTTCTCGGCGTATATGCGTAGTTTTGTGGAGACATTCCGCCGTGATGCCCAATGGACGGCTCGAGCACACGATCGAAATGAGCAGATACAAAAGTGTGATCACCACACTGCATGTATCCCAAGGCCTACTCTGGATGATAGAACGCTGTCTCAGAGGTCGTCTCTTGGCTCATTCGACCAAAGACTGCAAATACTTCTTGCTTCTTCAGTAGTGCTGGTGAAGAAGAAGGACGGCACATTACACATGTGCATTGATTACAGGGCTCTGAACAAGAAGACCCTGAAGAACAGGTACCCCATTCCCAGGATCGACGAGCTGATGGATGAGTTGAGAGGAGCACGGTTCTTCTCAAAGATTGATTTGAGATCCGGGTACCATCAGATACGCGTGAGGGAACAAGACATTCCCAAGACCGCTTTCAGGTGTCATTATGGGCACTTTGAGTTTCTGGTCATGCCATTTGGGTTGACCAATGCACCTGCTACTTTCCAGTCTTGTATGAACCACATTTTCAGTGATCATCTGAGGAAGTTTGTGCTGGTTTTCTTTGATGATATCCTTATATACAGCAGGACTTGGGAGGAGCATCTCCAGCACATTGAGACGGTCTTGCACATTTTGGAGGAGCAGCAGTTCTTTGCCAAGCTCTCTAAGTGTGAGTTTGGGTTGACGGAGATGCTGTATCTGGGACACATTATAGGAGTGGACGGGGTGAGAGTCCACGAGGAGAAGATCAGGGCTATCAGGGACTGGCCAGAGCCACGGAATGTAACAGAACTTCGAGGGTTTATTGGTATCTGCACCTACTACAGGAAGTTCGTCAAGGGCTTCTCTCAGCTTGCTGCACCCCTCACGGAACTGACGAGGAAGGGGGCATTCAGTTGGTCGGATACAGCACAGCGAGCTTTTGACAAGCTCAAGGAGGTAATGAGCAGTTGTCCCGTGTTAGCGTTGCCAGATTTTACGCAGCCCTTTGTCCTAGAGTGCGATGCATCAGGAGAAGGGATTGGTGCAGTTTTGATGCAGGAGGGTCATCCGATTGCTTTCGAGAGCCGGAAGCTCCTTCCACACGAGAGGCTATATCCCATATACGACAAGGAGATGCTGGCCATCATGCATGCATTGGCCAAATTCCGGCAGTACCTGGTAGGTGGCAGATTCAGGGTGAGGACAGATCATAACAACCTGAGGTACTTTCTAGAGTAGAAGCAGTTGCAGGAGAGGCAGCAGAAGTGGATGAGCAAGATCCAGGCTTACGACTTTGACATAGAGTATGTCAAGGGGAAGAATAACGTGGTAGCTGATGCCCTTTCCCGTAGACCGGCCACGTTATCACTCATGAGCCTGGACGCTGACTGGAAGGCTCGACTACTGGTTGAGTACTCCAAAGATAGATTTGCATGCGAGGTGCTGGATGGGCAGGTAGCAGATAGCAGATACAGGGTGGCCGATGAGGTCATCTATTACAGGGATAGGATCTTCTTGACTGAGGGGTCTCAGCTCAAGGAGAAGATACTCCAGGCTTCTCATGATTCACCATTGGCGGGCCATCAGGGGTTCACCAAGATGTACAGGGCCATCCGGGAGAGATTTGCATGGAAAGGCCTCAAGGAGGACGTACTCCAGCATGTCCGGGAGTGCGAGGTTTGCCAGCGAAACAAAGGGGAGATGAGCCATCCTGCGGGGTTGTTGCAGCCGCTTCCCATTCCAGAGGGGAAGTGGGAGAGTGTTTCGATGGACTTCATCACGGGGTTGCCCACAGTGCAGGGCAAGGACTGCATCTTCGTAGTAGTTGACCGGCTAACGAAGTATGCTCATTTTTTCGCCATTTCGGCGCATCATACAGCGGCACAGGTGGCAGAGTTGTTTTTCCGGGAGGTTTTCAGATCGCATGGTCTACCCAAGACCATTGTTAGCGATAGGGACAGCCGTTTTATGGGTGGTTTTTGGCAGGAGCTCTTCCGACTAGTGGGAACCGAGTTGACACCGAGCACTAGTTATCATCCCCAGACGGACGGGCAGACGGAGATAGTTAACAAGTGGCTAGAGGGCTACTTGCGTAACTACGTCAGTGGGCAGCAGAGAGCATGGCTGAAATGGCTACATCTGGGCGAGTACTGCTACAACACGACCCACCATATGTCCATCGGTATGACACCTTTCTATGCGTTGTATGGATATCATTCCCTATCTTTTGTGGACATGATGTTTGGTGTTAGCAGGGCTCCGCGAGCCAAATTATGGATCCAAGAGAGCCAAGACATCCTCCGGGCTCTCAAGGACAACATAGCCACAGCACAGAATCAGCAGAAATTGTATGCTGATAAGGGTCGGGTGGAGAGACACTTTGAGGTAGGGGACCTAGTCTACCTACGATTACAGCCATACCGACAGTCTTCGCTCAAACAGAAGGGGGCAGAGAAGCTAAAGCCTCGTTTTTATGGACCATACAGGGTGATACGCAGGATCGGGCAGGTTGCATATGAGTTGGAGCTGCCCCAAGGCAGCCGGATTCATAATATCTTTCACGTATCATGCCTGAAGAAGGCACTGGGCCAGCATGTGAGAGTCACCGAGGAGCTACCGCCTACAGATGATGAGGGGCATCTGGTGTTGCAGCCGGAGGCTATTATCGACACCAGGGAGAGGCAACTGCGTAGCAGGAAGATCAGAGAATTCTTGGTGAGATGGAAGGATTTGCCGGATGAGGATGCCACTTGGGAGGATGAGAGGATCTTACATCATCCATCACTTCAGTTGCTTGAGGACAAGCAACGTTTTGCCGGGGGAGACTGTAATATTCCCAATTAGCTTTGCTAATTGGAATATTTCATTTTTGTTTAATTTTGCCGCTTTAGCTAGAAGTAATAAATAAAGTGAGAAATAAGAGGGGTCACCTCACTTTATAAATAAAGTGTTCTTTTCCTAGTTGATTGACGTTATAACTTAGAGAGGGGGGCTTGGGGGTCCACATGAGTATGATGGGGAGGCATCAGGCTGACCCAAGGTTAACTGCGCAGGCCAAGGAGAGTGAAGGACGCAGTTAAGGTTTTGGAGGGAGTTTAGCATTATAAAAGGTGGGGTTCTCACCTCATTTGGACATGCTTGATTTGATATTGATATTGAGAGCTAGACTTCTGTCTGCTTCAGCACGCCGGTTGTTTAGTCGGTCTGCAGCACTCTTTAGTGCAACCGAGTGTCTCCGGTCGGAGATCTCACCCTTAGCCTCAGGGGACTTCGAGTGCCTGCCCTGGTAAGGTTATTTCTGGTTTCACCCTTAGCTTCGGGGGACTTCGAGTGCCTGCCCTAGTAAGGTTATTTTCTGAGTAACATCCTTCAGTTCCAGCAGTTTCAGGTGGAGATTTGGAGAGGAAGAAGCCCTTCTTGTGGCTGCGCAGATCTAGAAGGCAGAACGCTGTTTCAGGGGGAGGAAGGACGCAGTTCAGATCTGAGAGGAAGGACGTTGTTCCAGGGGGAGAAAGGACGCAGATCAGACTTAGAGAGAGGACGCTGTTCCAGGGAAGAGAAGGACGCAGATCTGAAGACACATTGGTAGATCCAGCCTTGGAGATTGCAGATCTGAGGAGATATTTGCAGATCTAGTTCTGTAGGGTGCAGATCTGGAGAGATAGCATTAGATCCAGCTTGAGAGATTACAGATCTGAGGAGATATTGGTAGATCCAGCCTAGATCTGAAGAGATAACATCAGATCCAACCTTGGAGGTTGCAGATCTGAGGAGATATTGTCAGATCCAGCACAGATCTGAAGAGATAACAGTAGATCTGATCTAGGAGGACGCAGATCTGGAGGGATAGGACACAGATCTGGATTGGAGGCTCGATCCAATAGATCCGAGCATATAGGACGCCCCGATCCACTGGGGGAGGACGCCGATCCGATGAGCAGACATGTGAGTGGGCCCGACAAGCTGCTTTCTGCGCATTTAGTCCCGAGGAGCCGATCCATTCATCTGGGGGGTTTTGTGACTAGTGATTTATCTGCTTCTTGCATTGCCACTTTAAAGTGTAGAGAAAGTTTTTATTTGTGAGGGTTTGGTGGATCGATATCGCCCATCTTCTAGTCTTCACCTCATAGTTTTTTCTATCGTATTCCAAAGAAAGAAATTTCCTTCATAGCAGCCTTTCTCAAATGCATTTAGACGTCATTCTTATTTGGCACCCATCATTTGTTCCGAGAGGGTCTCCTCCACTGCCCAGGCAAGGATAGGTGCACTCTATTCCGCGATTATCTTGTACTCTCTCTCTATGTACTTTCAGATTAATAAAATGGCTCAGTTTTCTGGTATTCTATGTGTACTTGTTCCATGATCTGGTTCCAGCATTGTATTTTCTATATCTATCTGGCATATTTCTGTGATTGATATCAGCCATCTTCTAGTCTTCAGCTCATAGTTCCATTGGTAGTATTCCAAAGTAGAAATTTCCTTCATAGTCACCATTTAGGACGCCGTCCTTATTTGGTGTACCATTATTTGTCTGAGAGGGTCTCCACTTGCCTAGGCAAGGATAGGTGCACTCATTCTGATTTTCTTGTACTCCTCTCTATGTACTTTCAGATTAATAAAATGGCTCAGTTTTCTGGTATTCTATGTGTACTTGTTCCATGATCTGGTTCCAGCATTGTATTTTCTATATCTATCTGGCATATTTCTGTGTATTACTGGTTATTTCCCTTTGGGGATATTACAGGTCCACAAGTTACAAGTTTTGATTTATATAGCATGTAAGGGTGCACATAACCAAAATAGCATAGAGTGAAATTCATCTCTGAACCGAAAATACATCAATAAATAGGCTTTAGATGGCCTTTGGCATCTAAACAAATCATGCTACAACAAATACCTACATATCATCAAAATCATTGCCTATCTTGTGATCTTTGTCATTAATATCACTCTTTAAGCATTATCATAAGATAGAAAAAACATAGCATGTCAAGTCAAGAGTTTGTTTGAGTGATGGGTACATTTTTAGTAGGGTCATGAATCATGATAGAGGAGTTTGACAACCAATGTCACTAACATCAAGGTACATAGAAGGATTGATGCTCTTGATTAAATACGAGTTCCATACCCTAGTACATGACAAAATCCAATGGAAACATTACAATCCCCCCAATCTTGAAATCTTGAAAAAGTGATAAGTTTGTTGGATTTTGAATGAGATCTAAAATTCTACTTTCTCCATATGAAATTCAATGAGGTCGAAACCACTCTCAAACATCTTGAGTCATTTCATGGTAATGTTAAAAATTGAAGTAAAATGATGAAAATGAAAGATAAAGGAGAATGCCACTTTTACTTTAAGAATTTAACATTACCATGAATCACATATGAATACTAGGGCCATAGGCTTGATCATTAGGCTGTCCCACTCAAAAATTCTTGTTCCTTCACAAAAAATTTCCTTTGGAATGTTTTCGTTAAAAAAAATTGCAAAAAATGCCAGGGAGCGAAATTATTTTTAGGGAGTCTTGGGAGCGGGTTTGAGGAGGGGGGGGGGGGTAAGTCACTACCCTACAACCTTGCTCTTGTGGAGAGGTATTTTGGTGTAGCTAGTTCCGGGTTTTTGCAGAACCAATCCTTGGACAAATTGCAACAGATTTCATGTGCATTAGTGGGCTGAGTGTGAAAATTCTATGACCTGAATTCCTACTACAACAACCTAATATTACTTCTTGTTGAGGAGGTAAATCCCCTCTGCGGACAGAGGC